>CABFOV010003212.1:11844-23357 GCA_902141375.1 Timema poppense | reverse complement strand
TTGTTCATCATGAAAAAAAAAAAAAAATTGACAATACTGCAATATATTAAATAAAATTTGTTTTTTCTAGTTCAATACACAAATTGTTATTTTCTCAACTCACGACTTAAAATTATGCTAAGTATTGAGATCATCTGGGTTAGCTGTACTGATAGTGTGCATGACAACCATTCTCATCAGCCCCTTGTTGCAAGTTCATAGCAATAACATAACCTTGTGTTACCAACAATTATATTATTATTTTTTTAAAGTCCATTTTACAGATATTAATGGGCATTCAGTCAGTGTGTTGATGTGAAAATGGTATTGTTGGAAAATAAAACAATAAAATATTCAACCTTACGGAAGCAGAACTTATGGATTGGCATATACATTCATGAAGTACATGTACATTTTTAAAACTGTCTAGTTTATTTCTAAACCAATCCAAAACTCTCTTAACTTTTATAATTATCTGTGAATAATTATGACCATACACAGGATGATGTTTTCATAACTATTCAATAAAGACATTTTTGATCAAAGATAGAAGGAAACTACAAAATATCTCTCAATTAGTCACACAATTGTTAAATTAGGAGGGATATCAGCACACTTACCTTAGTGTACCTTAGTGTACCTTAGTGACACTGGAATAAAACACACACACATTTTTAAAGACATTCACTGTCTCAAATACCTTTTTCAGTGGTATTAAATAACTCTTAAATTAGATTTTAGATATTTTCACTTTAACTAAGAGTGTAAATTTTTATAGATTCAAACGAAAATTTCAATTCAAGGCATAATATATTTATTCAGAATAATTATTTAAATTGTACATTAATTAAAATACATAATCTGGTTGGTATATCCATTTTGCTATACAATTTATATTCTTCCAACTCAGGTTATGTACACTCTGATACCGCAACAAGTAAAAATGTCTCGAACAGAGGTGGGCAACATATTTCTTAATGTAGCCAAAGGCGTGGGGAATGAGAAGTGAAATTTACCACACCATGTAAAAATTAAGAAATTGTTGCTGTATCGAACAATTAAATCAACTCAAACGGTTTGAACGAGTTTATTAAAAACATATAACCTTTGACTACTCGGCTACCGATGTCTCGGAAGTAAATGATAAAAATTCTTCAGTTTGAAAATGCAGGATGATTTTACAAAGCTTTTGTCTGACAAATTACAGAAACATTGACTGAATATTTGAACTCGATGCATATACAGAATACTTCCAACGATATGCAGGAAATATCAAGTTACAATCAGCACATACCATCAGGAAAAAGTTTTGATTCTACTGTGAGAGCTGGCAAACTGAAATTCGCCAAACTCTTTTAGCCAATTCGCCACTTGTGGCGATTGGAAACAAGGTTGCCCAACACAGATCTAGAATGTAGTTTTATTATAATACAATTTGTTTCAAGTAGTACATTTTATTAGAAAGAATTTATTTGTGTAAACATTTCAAGAAACAAAAAGTTAATATTACATGGCAACTTATTTCTAAAACTTGAAAATTCTTATCATTTATTTTTGCAAACCAGTTGTCTACTTTTATATTCAGACTCACCATTGTTAAGTAATGTGCAACAATTAAACATACTGCATAATACGAATCAAAGTATAGTTTATTTCTACACCACGAAACACCACACTTTTAACTTAACATATTATCAAAAGGAAGTACTTGGCTCTTAGCTCTCAAAGCATTCCATCAATGAAACAATACTTGGCACAAATTTTATACATTATATTACACATAACTTAAAATAAATAGTATTAATGAGATGTTGAAAGAAAATACAACTTTATAAGGTGATGTATATTCAAACAACAATCAAACGTCTTAAAGCGATCATAAAATTAGGTCGCTCTGATTTATCATCATTGTGTCGAGTATCTAAATAATAAACTTGAAATATTCAGTCCTGATATTGAAAAAAAAATTCAATTGAATAAAATATGAAAAACCTGGATTTTTGAATTGAACCTGGGACCTATGGATATTCATGAAGATCTTCTACCAGTGAGCCATTCTGATTTGTTTTGCCGTGGCTCTGAATAGCTCTTGAGTGGTCAATATAATCAAAACGAACCAAGATGGTTCAGTGTTAGAGCAATGAAGAACAGTCATTAGTCCTGGGATCAATTATTTCCAGTCGCAATTTGTCATTTTTTTATATAATTGAATTTAGAATATAGATTTAACTATCTACTTTAGAAGACTTATTTGGTTAACTGACAAAATAAGGTATGACATTCAAGCAAACCAGATAAGGAGGCTATTCACACAAACTCTTTTGCCATCAAATGATATCTAGGTTGAGCATATTGTGTAATAACTTTGCTCTTGCATATATAAATGGTTAAGTTGGTAGCGATATTCAGATTAATTCGCTTCAACTATTTTAAATATGGCATTTGTGCTTTATTTTCCCAAAATAATTTAAGTAGTAGTAGTAGTAGTAACTTGCGGATAAAATACTTTATTTTCAATATTAACTAATTAATTAATATTAATAAATTTGAGTATTGCAATGCTACACTTATTCTCTTGTTAGAAGAGGCCGAATGTAACTGATTGATCACCTCTAAATATTAAAATACAATTTGATTAAAAACACTAAATAAACTAAAATATAGCTAGATACAAATTAAATGAAAATAGTGGGCAAAGGCTGCTTGTGTGTTTATAAATAAGTGTCCAATATTAATTGATATTCACGCAACTTCCTTTTTTTTACTGTTCAGTGTGTATGTGCGATTCATTTTTACAAAATACACATTTTTATTCTGTTGTGGGCCCAAACACATGACAGTAATTTGTAGGCAGCAAAGTTGACCATACATTTCCAATACAAACTATTAAGGTCCTTGGTTCAATTCTCACCAAAGCCACAAACACATATTTTCAGATAGCTTCAACAGGAAGTAAAAAAACAGTGCACCACTCTAAAAACTTATGTGTACAGTGACGAAAAAAATAAAATTAAAACATGCAAACTTTTAATTTTATTTTTTTCCAAATACTGCAAATAAATAAATACCAATGGCATAATTTTCCTCACCTTCAGTAAATATGCATACAACCTATATTTTAGTTCCCAGCCTCCATATTATTTTAGAATGTACCTTATTTTATTAGTTTTTTTAATATGATGATTCTGTGAAGTTCTCCAGCCCTCTATTCTATATTTAAAAAAAAAAATTATTAACAAAGCCTGCATTTCTTTTGTTTGTGTACATAAAACCAACCTGACAGTTACAATAATGGTTTGTAAAGGACAATCACGAACTAAAGTAGAAACATTCATTTTAGTGGATGTATTTTATACTTTGAGAGTTATAACTTTCCTCACATTTATTATAGTTTGATGTCATAAGTTAACCAAAATAAACCTGGCTTTGGTTCTAGACCCTTAATAATGGTAGTGTCCACATAGTACTGTTAGGGAAAATACCTCCATTAACATAATAGGAAATTAAAATAATTAGATTCATCACAAGATGACTTCATTTTTTAAAAGACAGAGAATCCCAGAAGTTCCTTTTACAAATAAACAAAACATAAAAAGCACCCAATTAAAAATAAAATTAGTTTAAGACTCTTTAACTATATAATTTTTCAAACATTTTAAATTCCAAACATATTTTGTTTGTAACTTACAGCCTTTAATTTTCAACAAAGCAAACATAAAATTTTGTATGCACATTTAAAGTATCTTTATAATGCTACCAACAATATTTGATAAATAAAACGAGATGTCCTTATAAAATAATAATAACAAAAAAACTTTAAAGGAATAATTATTTTTCAACTGTGATGTTGGTTAATTCCTTTATGGCACAGAGTCTAACTTATCAATTCTGATATCACAGGTATTAGAAAAAGTTTTAAAAAGCACTCAGTATTCGTCATCAGATGCTTGGCCAAGGTCGGTGTTTCTCGCCAACATGTAGTTATCCATGTCGATGGAGCGGCAGTTATTGATGGCATATCGTAGGCGTTCTGCCATCACTTCCTGGCTACTGTAAGGTGGTAAGCGAAGCTGGAAAAAACACGTCTGCGCTGTTGGTAAACCATCCATTGCACGGTCCACTTTCATAACCTACATGAAAAAAAGAAATATATGAATATCACATTAGCCACTGAAGTGTTATGTAAACATACTTTTATATATAGTTACATATGAAACTAAGCATGGACATTGGATGTAAGAGAAACCAGGAAATGACAGGCATGGGAATTACATTATTAAATATCATGTTAGCCGTCACCAAAACGAATAGGATTAGGCATGAGCTAGGATACAAGGGGGACACGAGATTGTATTGACATTTAGTAATGATGGGAAAGAAAAGGATCCCAAGGAAAGTGATGTAGTTGAAGTACGTAGGAAAAAGCTTGTATGAAAGACCAAGAAAGATATGAGAAGAGCAGAGGTTCTTAAAACGATCGGTTCTGGGAGTTGCAGCAACTAATATTGACAAACTTGAGTATATTCCGCCTCGGTGGCGTAGTTGGCTAACGCGCTTGTCGTGTTGAGCTCCTCTACTGCTGATGACGGGGAGATCGAGGTTTCAAATCTCGGTCGGGTGAATTGGGGTGGTTTTCCCTAAATGGTTTTCCACGCAAATGCGGGTTCACTTCCTCTAACCTTCCCAATTCCTAATCCATTAGAGTAATTAGTACTTAAAGCGTATAGCCTGAACGGGTAAATATTATTGAGTATATTAAGTATTAATTTTATAAAATAGAATTATTGATATAACATATAAGATTTAGTTATATATTTTTAGTTTAATGCAGAAATAAACGTCTGGCATGATTAAATACACATATTTTTAATAATCATTTGTATTAATTATCTAGCTAGATAAAATAAAAAATTCCACTATCTGCATTTTATGCGAATATTTTAATTGTTTTTATTTCTCATTTGATCCAAAACTACTCAAAACTTATTATATTATATAAAAGAAATTCAACTAAACCCATTACAGCCCAGGGTCACTAATAATGTTGTCTTATGAAAAGGCGTCGCAACTTACGAAAGTTTAAGAACCTCTGGAATGGGGAGAGATGAGTGGTACGGGAAGCCAGGAAGGATTGGATGCAAAATGAACAGAAATGCTGGAAAGAGATGTGGAAAGCAGTAAGAAGGTTTTATACAGCCAAGAAACAGGAGGGGAGAGAAAATACAAAAAGTTAGAATGATGGAAGAATAATTAATACAAAAGAAGAAGAAGAAAAGGAATTATGGATGATATATTTTGAGAAGCTGTTCAACTTGGAAGAGGAATGGGATGAAAGTGAAACAGTGGAGAAAGAAGAAAAGCAAATAGTTCCCACACGGAAATAAGTGGAGGATGTATCAAAGAGGATGAAACAAAGAAAATCACCGAATTTGGACGAAGTGACTGTGGAAATGATAAGAGAAGCAGGAATACAATGGTTACACAGGGTGCTGAGCATGACATGGAAGGAGAACAGGTACTGCAAGAGATGTAAGAAGTATAGGAGAACAAGGCTGATATGTCACTGTACAAACATATATAAAAAGATACTGGGAAAGAGAATAAGAAAGAAAATGAAAGGAAGGTGTGGAGAGGAAGAGAATGGATGTATGGAACAAAGGTCTACAATAGACTTGGTATTTATGGATATGGAATATGAATAGGATTAAGATTTGGAAAGTGATGGAGGAGGGTAAAGTGGAAAAAAGAGTTGTAATAAGAGTAAAGAGTAAGTATGAAGATAACGAGTTGTGTTAAGACGGAGAAAGGGTGAACAGATTAGTTCTGAATAAAAAATGGAATGAAACAGGGGAGTGCTTTCTCATCACCACTAATTGCGATGGTAATGGAAATGGTCATGACTCACGAATAAAGTGGCGGGAAAACTCAAGGAGGAAAGAATGAAAGCCATGGTGTTTGCTGATGACTTGATAGTATGATGGGAGAAGGAAGGGGAAGTACAGGAATAGCCACAAGAATGGAACAAAGAAGTGAAAAAGGGTTGAATGAAATTCACAATGACTAAGTGTGAAGGGATGGTAATGACAAGGAAGAGGATAAGGTCTAGTAAAGCTATAAAGATGGATGGAGTAGAGCCGAGAATAGAACAGTAAAATATCTTAAAAGCCTGATTGTGGCGCAGGCTGAGAGTAGAGAAGTGCCCTTGAAGTGTAGGGAAGCGCTGTATAAGGGAAACTTTGTATCCATAGTCACAAACACCGCAGAAACATTACCAATGAATGTAAGAGAGACTAGGAAAGTGTAGACCATGGGAATGAAGTTTGTGAGGAACATATTAGCTGCTACAAGGAGAAATAAGATTAGGAATGAAATCTGGTAAAGAGTGAGAATACATGAGATAGTAGAGGCATGCAATGAAGATAGAAAAATAGAGGAAGCCAAAGAGAAAAATGTAGATGAAGTCTGTGAGAAAAAAACTGCAAGAGAGGTAAAAAAAAGATGAGAGAAGCAAAGAGTGGGAGAATAGAGGAAGATGGAGAAGACTAGAGAATGAAGAATGATGGAAGGCATTTTACGAAGCTGACTCAGCCACAGCCTGGAAACATTTCCTGATGATGAGTTTTGTATGCCGCAGTAACAACTAATATTCTCATTAATTTGTTTTGTTTACAATGGCTTAGACTGGATAGAACCAATTCTAGATGGAGATAGTGATGTGAATTACCTGGTAAGCCTTACAAGCAAGTTTAAACATGGAAATCTTATCAGCACTAACATAATAGTTCTATCCCATGAAATGTCTATCATTAGAAAATATTATATAGGCATATTACTTCCTACATACTTATCTTGACAAATTCAAGTTAATCATTATTATTATTATTAGCACGGCGTCTTACTACCCGTTAGGGTTATACGCACTTACGCTAATGTGTAATGGTAGGGTGATTGTGAGATGAAATGAAGGACCTACAGTTTAACGTGGAATCCGAACCACGGAGGAGGCCTGGCATTCCTCACATTCACTAGATGTCTTGTCAGAGGTGAAAGGAAGGGTTTCGTAATCAGATAAATTTGTGCCGGGACCGAGGATTGAACCTCGGCCGCCAGCACAGAAGTCTGACACCTTACCCCTAGACCACCAGGTCACCCCTCAAGTTAATCCTAGAGCTTGATTATAATTCTTAGCAAAATATCCAACACCGTTTTTAAACACTCCGCCAACGTTTACTAGATGCTATTTGACCCCAAATTGCTTATGCCGGGATCATGATAAAATTAATGTAGACTAAATGTTCACTAACTTAATGGTTCTACTTGTGTTTTTAATTGAAAGCCATTACAGTGGAGTTAACTTGATGTTCAGGAAAGAACTTTCACAATGAGTAAATATCAAATGTTCCTGCCAGCAAATAACGTTGCAAGAAATATAAATACAGCTATTTAGTACTTTTTTTTGTATGCATATTTGGTTTGTATATGACTTCTTTGGCAGAGTTAGCCTGTCAGCGTCGGGCTAGCACTAAAATGTTGTAGTTTCTTGTTATACTTTATTTTGTAGCTCCAATAAACTTCTATTGCAAGTACTTGTAGCAAAATTAGCTTTAAAGGCTTGGGTAAGATTAATGAATAATTTATTTCCAAACAATCAAAATTCAATTTTATGTTTTGTGCTAGAGTTGTTACTTTATGTTGATCGTGACATCGGCATTAAGTTCCACCAATGGACAGTACCAAATCCCAAGAACTCTACTTCGATATTATCCCCCTAAATCTATACTTTTGAAATGTTTATAATAAACAATTTATGAGGGCATTGGAAAGGCATTTTTCACTTCAAGAAATATAGAGCAAAATTTGTTAAAAATCTAGTTCAAGATAAACTTTTAACAAAATTTTAATACAAGTAATATATTTTTAAAACCAAACATAAAGGAATATTTAGGGACTTTTTTTGCTATTAAATATTACATTAAAATTGAATCAAATTAACTGAATTCAAATTTTTTTTAGATAAAATTGAGGACTTGGGGAGTTGTAATTTTTTTAAAAAACCTGAGCTTGATCAAGCATTACAATTTTAAATTACTCTTCACATATCTAACAGTTTACCAACTTGGGGAATGTTTCCTGAATAGGCTTATCCTGGTTGTCGTCACTTAGGGCTCACCTGAAAGCGTTGGGAGAGGTCGGCCAGGTTGGCCGGAAGTCGAGAGCGTCCCGACACGAAGCGCATGAAGAGGACTCTTTCAGCGTTACTAAACCCTTCGAGAGTGTCCCAGAGCCATTGGACTAGTGTGTGGCTCTCGTCTAGTTCACGATACCTGACAACCAAACTCAATTAGATATATGTGTATCCATCTTAAAGATGGGTCACACCAACTATTTCACAAATCCTAATCCGAATATTGTAAAAAGTAATGAACAAAAGAGAGAATAGGAGTATACCAAAATAGAAGAAAGTTGAAACAATAACTAAATGTTTACATATTTTGTTAAAATACAATCATTCTAACCTTCTAACATTCAGTTTAGTGTTAAATTAATGGTCTGGGGTAAGGTTGTTAAGTTTTGGCTATAATTATGTTGGGGATGGACCACCAATAGGTGATATTATAGCTCTAAAATCAATTCAAATGGAAGGGGAGGGCGGGGGATTTATTTTCATATTTTATGAATCTCAAATTCTTTGATCTATTATCGTTAAGGAAACATCCCTAAGTCTTTGTAACCACATAGTTGATACCTTTAAGTAACATTAATTAGGGATGTGTTAAGCAAAACTTAAAAATCTCTTGATTTTACTCGAACAAACCCAACAAAATATTTGATCTTGAATTGGAATACAATTATCTTTTTTAACATTTTGAAAACAAAAAAGTGAATTAAAATTTATATACAATAATGGACTTAAAATAATCCCTAACCAAGCACTGCATACTAGTTATACAATATAATCATAAATAATTTCATAAAAAAATTGATGAAAGGTTTTTATAATTGGTTTGATAAAAATAATTAATCATAACAACATTTAAAGAGAACCACTCTTGGCATCAAACTTGTTAATACCCCTTTAGGTTATCTACATATGTGCTAATTATGCTTATATGCTAGGGATGAGAAAGATTGAATTTAAAGGAAGTGTACCCACATTTGTGTGGAGAGAGAGCAGGAAACCATTTCGGGAAAAACACCCTCAGTATAATTGACCGAGATTCGAACCTCGATCTCCCTGCCATTTGTCAGTCAAGTATATTGTGAGGATGATGACTTAGACCATTCAACCACTAAAATTTGTAATAAGTTATTAAAAAATAATGATTTTAAGTTTGGATGATTTGTATAAGATGTATATTTGGATTTATTTAATTATCATTTTCATTCTTTAAGTAACTTATTTTAAATCTAAAATATTTGTAAGTTATTAATCATTGTGTAACCGAGTGTTCCACCTTAACTTCAACAGATTAAATAAATAAGATAAAATTATATCTTTTTACCTGACGACTCTCTTAAGTAGCTGGATAGAAATATGGGGCAATCCACAGACTAATTGTTCTAGATGTTGCGACGTTACAAGACATAAAAGAGGTACCGGGATGATCCAAGACATGCCTTCTCTCACAGCGGCAACCTGTTGCAGACATCCAAACAATGTTCACAAAACTATCATTCGGGGAAGGATTTTTTCAAACTGTTTGGGACCAAAGGAGCCCTTGTACCAGAAAGCCTATCCTTAAAAATGTGTGGTTTTTAGTGTTCTATGTAAACAATTTCTACTCCAGTATTACTGACTCTATAAGGAAAACCTCTTTTCGCTTTATGAGGCAATTGTATTATATTTGGAAGAAGGTACAGAAAAGGTGGATAGAAACATATAAAAGGTGGACAAACAAGCGGATTCAATAACAATTGCCAGTCCAAATTTATCAAAGGGCTAGTGACCTGTAAGTCCATCTCGTGGAGGCGAAAGCGGATGGCTTGCTCCACGTAAAGCATGCGGTTGTTGAAGGTGAGTGGCAGGCTGCGTCCTCCGGGAACTATAGGAACTACTCGACCACTGCAGCTGGTGCCTTCAAAACACTCCAGAGGGATCACCTGTCCAGACACAACAGCACTTTAACAACACTTCCGAGGAACAGCAATGGTAGAGATTGGTGTGGATTTTGCACAAACTGCTGCAAGCATCTAGCCGCCGCCGGGAGAAAACCCAGTGGACCTGTTCGATTTGGACTGCAGCAACTGTGTTAAACTAAAATAAATCCATCAATTCAGTTTTAAATAATTGTTTTCATCAAAGCTTAATCAAAAGTACCAGCGAGTAAGTCTGAAGTTGTCCAGAATACATCATTTGTGAATGATGACAATAAATGTGTAACTGGTTTATTTGTTGATTCTTGGTTTTGTTTATAAACAATCTTTTAAGCCAAATGTAAAATAATTTTTTGAGTTTTTCTATAAGTAAAACCTCTTTTCGCTTTGTGAGATAATTGTATCATATTTGGAAGAAGGTTAAGAAAAGGTGGATAGAAACATATAAGAGGGACGGACGCAATATGAACTTTACAATTAAAAGAAAAAAAGTTCACACTTTATATTGCTGCCAAAGAATGGACAAAGAGGTAATGATTGCCTCTTGAAGAAAATCGATCGTCACCGCCAAAATAAATTCAAAATGGAGTGTTTAAATATTTGTGTAAAGTGTATTCCCTATTTCTATTATAGAAGACAGAAGAAATAGTTTGATCCTTCCCACATTTTTCCTCTTTCCCTAAGTAGGCTTACTTGTTTAAACTTGCACTTGTTAGTTTGTTTATCCTTTTTATTTATTTGTATCTTCTTTTTTGTTTTATATTAGACAAAACGTTTAAATATTTGCATTATGTGAAGCTTCTAAACAAATATCAGCTTCAACAATTTACTAAGCTTCACTAATAAAAAAAGGTTACAGTTAAAATACTCAATTTAGGGGTGTGTGAATATTCATAATTTTGAATAATTAGCGGCCGAATATTCGATTCGAAACTCTGAATAAACCCTCCGAATAGCAAGAGGGGATAGTTGTGTCATAAATCTCTTAAAAGTCCCGTCCAGACCAGTATGTTTACAACACGAGAATCGGGACAAGCAGGTACAGAGCAGGGTGAATGTACAGACAGTACCTCATGAAAGTTGTCCTGGGTGACACCTGACAGGTGAATATCACTGATCCCTCGCAAACTCTGGATGTACAGACTATCGGAGTCTTCTAGGTCATCCACCGACACAGGCTCCCCAACAAGTAGTTTCCAGACCAGTGGAGCCAATGGGACTGCCAAGGGTTTCTTGGTGCGCACAGCCACCCCAAACAGCACTCCTGCAACAATCGGGATCACATCAGAAACCAATGATTGATTGATTGATTGATTGATTGATTTCGTATTCAAATAATTTTTTTACCACCGCTTGGGAGTACCCATATGGGTGACTAATATTCATTACACTAATAGGATAGGGATAAAGAAGGTAGAATTTATAAGAAAGTGTACCCA
>CABFOV010003212.1:0-11813 GCA_902141375.1 Timema poppense | reverse complement strand
AAAAAAAAAAAAAAACTTCAGTCTACCCAACCAGAATTCGAACTTCAATTACATGTAAAATAGTAAGATTAAGATCTTGAAGAATATTTGTAAATGTTATATTATTTTTCATGAACTAATATATAATTATGATGACTGCCGGACTTACCAAGGAACTTGAACCACGAGATGTGTTGCGGTGAAGAAAGGTTAGGATTGAGGAGATATCGGTCACGGCTATAACCAGTATCATTGACAGCGTTGGGTGTTCGCACCAGCAGCGGTACCGTCCCGACGATCAGCTCCTGACACATCTCGGTTACAGTGTCGTCAAACACCCCTCCTGCATCGTCAGCCCCTTCTCCAACCAGCTTCACCTGTGACAAAACACACACACACACACATTACTAACATGAGAGGGGGCCAAAATAATCATGGAAAACTCTAGTGCCTTTTTCACAATAGTTATAAAAACGAATACTTGTTTAATGACTTAGGAATATTTAAAACAATGCGGAAATGCTGTAAAACAATAATTGGGTACATGCAGATAGGCATTTTTCACAATGAGTTGAGTTTGAATAAGAATATAGAGTTTTATGTGAGTTTGCTACAAATATATCAAGTTGAATTTTTGTAATAATTCCATGCATAAACCATTAACATAAAATAACTTACTAAGAAAGTTATGATCACACAAACAATGATTTTTAATGAAACTTAATATGAATGTACAAGCTATAATTTTATAAATCAGACAAAAGGAAATATTAACCAACTCTATGTGCTATGGAATAACATTTTAAAATTTAACTAAACCAATCAAAATTAAAATTTTTGAGAGAAAATTTAACCTTCCGAGTATTTAATTTTTTTGGGAAAAAAATAAAATCTAGTTGAGTTAGTGTAACTATTAAAACTCGACTAGAACTTGAAGCCAACCTGAAAGGAGTTATTAGTTAGGTTTAGTCTTGATAAGATCGACTTTTAATGACGATGTAGTTATACTACAATCATCATCAACTATTTCCAGCCTATGGCCCGGTCGGTTTAGTAAACAGCCTCTATCTGCCTACTTCCAACCTCCTTTATTTGCTTACATTCCTCTCCTCTCACTTGCACAATTGCTGTTATTTACTCCTCCCATCTCTTTCTTGGTTTCTCTTGCAGTCCACTTCCCATACACTTTAGTTCCATCATTCTATTTGGCATCCTCTCCTTTTACATCCTCATTACATGAAGTTAAACAGGTCGCTGGCACAAGGTACGTGACAAACTCGCAACTAGTGTTCAACTATCCCCATGTAACCCCACAAACTAATGCTAGTGCTAGTAGAAATCAAACACAAGTGTCTGAAAACATCACACGTTACACCCACAGACACCATTTTAACAAAACCACCAACCAGAAAATACCGTACTCGCCACTGTTTTAACCAACAACTAACTTCGTGTGACAGGGCTACTTACTAGCCATTGCTAGTAAAAGCAGCTTTTAGTGACGGCCAGTAAGCTATTCTTGTGTGAATCAGGCTTTACAGATAAAAAATTGGCAGCTACATATTTGAAAAAGTTGGGCACTAGTGTGAAAATGATTAGGAGTGAAGAGTGTGTGAAGAAACGAGGAGAGAAGTTTATTGGTTTCTGTTAAGGCCTAATATAACTATCCTTCCTTCACTATCGGTGACATTTAATTAGTGAAGAGTATTTCCGAAATGGTCATAAAATAGTTTTAAAAAGATTTATATTTATAAACTCTCATAATGTATTTGAACTAGCTCCATGTCAACAACTTTCTCAGACATTTTAACATGGCTGTGTTATTCAAATTTGAGATCTCGTGATTAGAGAAAAAGACACACCCACTCATTCCGTGCCTCTCTGGAGTGACAAAATCAGAAGATACTCCAAATGTCTCCACTCTCTATAGCTTATCTTGTTTTTAATATATGTTTCAAGCATCTCTTTGCCTAAACTTTAGGCTCCTTTATAATTTGTTTGCATTTTAATGTTGGTAATCAAAGGGGGCTTTGCTTGAATTACAAGATAACATATATTTGCTATCTCTTAGCTCTATATCTCTTTCAAACAAACACCTAACCTTCACACAAAAATGCCCAACCCCAACCAGCTCAATCAACTGAGCAAAAGGTTCGCACCCATTGAATACCTCAACACCTGCAAGATCCAACCACCTAGCAAGACCCTCGATATTAAGAACCCAAAGAAGCAATCAAAGGCCACTTTGACTGCAACACATCCAACTTAATCTACCAACTCCAATGTAATTTTTGTGAGGCTGAATAAATTGGACTCGAAACACAAATTCTGAGAATATGCATGAACAATCACCGTTTTGATATCAACCATAAACATCTAGATAAACCCCAGTTCTCTCTCCTGCTAACACCCACAGTAAGGACTTTGACTCCTGCTACACCTCCAGAGTACTCAGAGCATTCCTTACAGCCACTTGCAATAACTCTCAACTAGCCAATGGGAACTTGCTCATCAATGGTATAGATATTTTAAGTTATTAATTTTTCAGCATGCCATCTATCCAAGCTCCCATTCTGTTACATAAATTTGCAAGGATTGAAAGTTTTCAGTTATTTTTCATATTCTACAAGCATGTAGTTCCATATAATATGTTTTGTGTGTCTTTATACAAAAAAGGAATAATTTCAGAAACTAAAACAATGTGTAACTGTAAAAGTGTGAAAAGTGTAAGAAGGAATTAAAAGAGAAGTATGTTTATTCTAATCTAAGCTTAACCTAACTGTCCTTTCAGTTTGGCTTTCTTTACACTATTGTACAGTGTTTCTACACTGTCTCTATACAGGTATTTGTTTCCTTTATTTTTTATGAAGCTCTGGAAGGGGTATGTGGACTTGAAAGGAATACATAAACTATGAACGTTTGAAAAACACTGGTGTAGAGAGAGCTTCATCCAAATAACTTCCTAAAGTATATTATTAGTTCTTAGATAACTAAAAACAACACGGGTTTGCTAACAAACATCCGCTAATCCAGTAGATGCTGTAATCTGAACCTCTACGTTTTGTTCACACTAACTCCGTTAATGGTCGCAATGGTGTTTTTATTTATCTTGCAATAACGACCAGGTGGTGATGTTTTGTCTTGATAGTATGTTATGGTTTTTAATTAAATTTATTGCAAAATGTTGTAAAACTAAAGAAAACATAACAAGTTAAGCTTAAAGTGATTTAGAAGGACTTGAGAAAGGTGAGACATTAATTTATAAAAATATCTATGGAACATTCTGTTTGTAAATCTACCATTTCATATAAGAATAAAAGTGCTGTAACGATACAGAAATAGGTTACAAAGGCAAACTAATAAAACAATTTGTGAATGGTAATAATATATCAATACATTTTGCACATTTTTTGATAATCTCTTGATAATACAAGGATCCTTAAAAGTATAAGATTTGGATTAGCAAGACATTGTAGTCGGATTAAAAGTTATCTTCAATGCCTAGCGCTAAACAAGATTTCTCACCTTCCAAGCACGCGACGGCAGGCGCAGCTCTGCTGGTTTCATCTTGATGACTTGGCGAGCCACCTGTACAAATATGGGCTTACACCGCCTGCCCCTCATGGCGAGCCTGCGCACCGTGACCTGTGGCCCATAGTTGCGTCCCTGCACCATGGTGCGGCCAATACTGCGCACCAACGGGAGTGTGTAGACACGTGGCGCAAGCAGTGGTCGCAGTTGGGATGACGTGAAGACACGCAGGATGGGCGTCATCCACTCACACTACAAACAGCGATAGATACAGGGGTAGAACAAACACTTGTACAATTAATTGTACATGACTAGCAAAGCTAGGGAGATCAAGATGATCTTTTAGTACAAATACAGCCTTACCAAATATTATATTCATAAAGTCTGAACAATAACACATGGACAAGGAAATCAAACCCAGGAATCTTGGATTTGATTATTGTGTCCAGGAGTCAAGTTCAAATTTATGAATGCCAATAAATAATTATATTTCTATAGGAAAAACTTTTTTTCACTTTATGAGATAAATGGACACAATTCACAATTTACATTTCTGCAATTGGGAAAAGAAAGGCTGGGCTGCCTCTTGAAGAAAATCTATCATTACTGACCAATCCCATGACCTAGGTTTAATTCTATCGAAACTCTTCTAGAGAGAGTGTGAAATGCACAACACAACTTCCTAAAAGAGAGAATCAAAAAACACAAACGAGAGAAAAAGGAGATTTGTAAAGGATAAGACACTTAGATAAGAACATGTACAAAGATTAACATAAAGGACAAACCTAGAAAATGTTCTTTCTTCCAAATATAACAAAATTAGCTCATAAAGCTAAAAGAGGTTTGCCTTATTGAGATAAAAGTAGTTTTAGTAACGTTCAAGCTGTCAGATAAGGTTCAATCCTATGAAAATTGGACTGTATTACAGTTTCAGGGTAAAAAAAACATTAACCTGTTTTGGTGGTCGCATGGATTAAAGCACTACTTTCACAGTGGACTAGGCCGACAATGACAGGGAGATTGAGATTCGAATCTCAGTCGGGTGTATTATAAGTTGTTTTTCCAAAATGGGTTTTCACTTTCTCTCCACACAATTACAGGTACACTTCATTTAAATATAACCTTCCTAATCTCTAAAATCATTAGAGTAATTAGTATATAAGTGTATAATCTGAACGTGTACTAAGATGCGCTGCTAAAAAAAACCACTTAAGTAATATTCCCTTCCTTAATTAAATTAGCCTCACCTGAGGGGACAGTGGTAACAGTCTCCAAGATAAGTACAGGGTGTCTGAAAACTTGTAGAGCAGTTTGAGTCTAGCTTGGATGGCCAGGATATTGAGTCCTTGAAGGTGTCCATACTGCGATGGGATGTGCAGAGGGAGCCCAACTCGCATCGTCGAGGACACACCCGGCAGCCTCTTCGGGACCGGCGGAGACGTCCAAGCAGCGCTGTGTGTGCGCCCGGTCGCAATCTGACACACACAGCTCTTTATTTAGTGTTTATAAGGGTGCAGAATTCACTTTTTTCAATTTGAAATTAAGCCAAATTGAATTAAATGGAATATTTTCAAAGCCGAAATTGAAATCAATTTTTGTAGTGTTTTATAATGGAAAAATATACTATCGATTGCATATTTATATAAGTCTATATAATAAATATAATAAAAAAATACAGACACGCTATATATATAATAATAATGTTTCAAATCAAATCTGTGTTGAATATCTTAAGGCACATTTTAGGTTTATTGATAGCACTAATCCGAAAAAGTAAAAAATCAAATAAAGACCACACCACTTTTTTAATTAAAGTACAAAATATTCATTCTCACAAACAGGTCCCACACGTCATTCCTTTAAGAACAGGAGCTCTGGTTAATTTCTCTCTTCACTCTACCGCACAACTGGTTTTCGGCCAGATTATATCAATTTGTTAAGTAGGTATGAATTATAGTTTGAATTATTCAAGATTCGAGGATTCAGTGTTTTACTGGATTCGATGGTCGAATCTTTCACCTCATAAACAGATAATAATATTTTGAATTCAAAAATTACTCTGTTAAGCCTATTTGAAAAGCACAACTTTATCTGTAATCTTTATTTTGTCAAACAAAAGAGATAAGCATGAATAAAATCCTTATTTAAAAAAAAGTTAGGTGTAGGAAATCTAACGTGCCTAATGCCTCACCCTCCCACCTCTAAACTTGGGCTTGACCGTTTCAGCGCTTCTGAAACTTTCACCTCATGAACAATGTTTTAAATATTTTAATGAACACATTAAAACTCTTCAACAACTAAAAATCAAAACTATAGTTACAATTAAAACAAAATTAATTTTTTAAAGAGAAATAAGAACACATTACATACGATACAAAGTCAGCTGCCATGACATACGTTAACTAGCCAGACCAATGATTAAATAAACCTACTGTTAATTCTTACTACCCAACTGATTTTAAATATCTACAAATATGCAAAGAACCCCAAGCTAGATATTTTGTTGGGTTTCATAAAAAATAAATACTGTTAACAGTTAGACAACAACAAAACTGTTTATTTATGATTACCGGCATATGTATTATATATTGATTGTTTGTTTGGAATTGATTCAGGTAATCTGATCACTTAGTAAACGCTGTCAAGTTTTAAGAATAAAATAACAACTTGCTAATTCATAATTTGTTTTTAAATTGAGTTTAACTAATAGTTTATTATTTAAAAAAATATGTTATTGAAGTAATTATAAAAATATTCAAACATAGTCTTATTATTATTATTAGCACCGCGTCTTACTACCCGTTCGGGTTATACGCACTTACGCTAATGTGTAATGGTAGGGTGATTGTGAGATGAAATGGAGGACCTACAGTTTAACGTGGAATCCGAACCACGGTGGAGGCCTGGCATTCCCCACATTCACAAGATGTCTTGTCAGAGGTGAAGGAAGGGTTTGGTAATCAGATAAATCTGTGCCGGGACCGAAGATTGAACCCCGGCCGCCAGCACAGAAGTCTGACACCTTACCCCTAGACCACCAGGTCACCAATATAGTCTTGCCTAATAAAATGGGAATTAACATCTTAAAAGAGTTGAAAATATATTCATGTTTTAAATAGAATGTATTCTTAGAAATCAATATATCACAAGAATCGAATAGAGTTCTTGTTTTCTACGGGAAGATAATAGATATAAAAAATATGTAATAAAACATACTTAGGCATTAATGAGTTCACTATTTCCAATGTAGGTTTAGTTGTTGAGCATGTTGCTTTAGCCTATTTTTTTAAAAATAATTTTTGTATTTTTATTTTTGCTTTCTTAGGGCCAGTATTATAATTCCTGGATAAATATTAAGCTGGTGATTAAATATTTTTATCTGGTCGATAAGTTAAAAGTGCGTCTTATGACTGCAAGTTAGCATTTATCTACCAGATAAAATGTATTTATCCATCACATTTTTATCGGGATGTTTAAGTTCCTGATAACTTTTATATGAAAGTTAAAATTGGCGTTGCCATAGTGACGTATTGTTTTTCATGAGGTTTAAAAGTCTGTTTTTAGGTTAAAATATTGGTTCACATGTTTAGTAAGCACAAACCCAGGTTCTAGCTATATATAAAGTTAAAGCATTTAATTCACACTTTTACAAAAAGTGACAAGCTATTTGTAGAGTTATACTTATATAAGAACAAATTATTTAAATGTGAGTACAACAAATAAAATGTTGTAGACGTTTACCTAGCTATTGCCCACATTTTGGCAGACACTTAAATTAGTACTTGCAAAACAACTTAGCTTCTGCACCCACGTGGCGCCATCTGTTTCCTCACACTCGTTTAGCCGCCATTATTTAACAAATGTTGAGCGTTGTCACCACTCGCTGGTTGTAGCAATATCAGCAGGCGTGTACCAGTAAAAACAGTACCAA
Organism: Timema poppense; assembly: GCA_902141375.1. Classification (NCBI taxonomy): domain Eukaryota; kingdom Metazoa; phylum Arthropoda; class Insecta; order Phasmatodea; family Timematidae; genus Timema; species Timema poppense. The sequence continues at coordinate 4,372 of CABFOV010003212.1, read as the reverse complement.
CCTTACATTTTCTGAATGAAAATCTATTTACCCTACAGATAAATTCAGTTCATAATATGCGTAAAACATTAAAGTGGCTGATAACCTATATCTGGTTACTAACTTTAACCTCCCGATAACAATATTTATCTGGTAGTCATAAAACCGGCCCAGATTAAAATAAATTATAATCGTTCAATGATGATTAAAGTTGATCAAAAGGTAAAACTAGGTCTAATCCGTTTGTTTATTTTACACGTTTTTTTTTAGAATCTTAACTCATTCTATCAAAACTTTTAAAAGTAACTAAAATACACTCAAATCTTGATTGATTTGATTTTCAAACAATAACATGAGTCTAGATTGTTTAATTTCACTGGATTTTAACCAGTATTTTGTGAGAGGTGGTTGGGGTTGATTAAAATTGAAAGCATAATTGAAATACATTTTAATTTACAGTTTAGACCTATATTGTGTAATGTAGGTCTATTTGTAAAACATTAAAATTTCTAACAATTTGTTAGGATTCGGATTCGAGATTAAAAAATAAAATGTAGATTCTGATTCGGGAAATAGTGGATTCAACCCATCTCTATAAAAAAGCATTAACACAAATACAAACACGCCAACAATATTTTGATGCCGCATGGAATCTTCCTCAGGAAGCAGTACAGTGAACAGGAAGTTGTATCCAGTGGTGCCAACTTAGTTGTTGAAGGATGAAAACTTATCTCCTTATATTAAGATATAGAAACCTTGTACTGCTTTCACCACACCAGTAAATAAGTGTGTCTGCACAGACAGAGAAAATCACGACAAACTGCTCACCTGTTTGGCGCCCTTGCCGGTGAGGGTGGTGATAAGTTGGGGTTCTCTGACAACACTCGTGTGGCCGAGTCCCAGTTGTCCGTCGCTGTTGAGGCCCCAGCCCAAGACGTCTCCGGTTGATGTCAGACATAGCACATGCTCTGCCCCCATCGCTATGTCCTCCACAAAGTGTTGACTCAGGGCCATTACCTGGGAAACATGAGCAGGGTTGAGCGCAAGGTTAGGGTGACTGACTCCCAAGGACATAGTCTGTATTCTCTATCTTTCCCACACCAACTCTTCTTGTAAACCTAACAATGTGTAATTGGGGGCATTGTTCTAAAGGTGTGTACTTTGTGCTCGTTGTCACACATTCAGCAAAAACTAGGAAAGTGGAGGTCATGGGACTGGAGTTTGTGAGGAGTATGTTAGCTGTTAGATGGAGAAACAGGATTAGATATAAGCTGTCTTTGGAAGAGTTGGGCTAAAGGGAGTACATGAGATAATAGAGGAAGCAAGGGTGAGGTGGTAAGGTCAATAAAGGAAGAACCGTGTAAGGACAAAGCTAGATTGAGGCATTTTTTCCTGAATTGACCTGACCTCAAGCTGGAAACAGTTAATAATTTAGGTGATGATGATGAACTAGAAATGGAACATCAAATGATAATAACTAATAACTGACAAGGCCCCCAAAAGTGTAATTAAGGTGCAGACACACACCATAGTAGTGGTCATACATTCACAATAAAGGCACAAATAAATGCAAACAACAACTTTCTTGAATTCTCTTTACATTTATAGGGATGTGCGAGAATCACTTTTTCAATTAGAGAAAATATTAAGATGAAAATATGAAAATAACATTGAGATGCGAGAACAAGATGAGAAAACTTCCTTTGAAAGTAGAAAAATGTAATTATGTTTATTTAAGAAAATATATTGTTTATAGAGTACTAAAGTTCCTTTTAGACTTTTGATTATCTTTTAGTTCACATAAACACATAATAATGCCAAAGTTTGATATTAAGAAACAATATGTATGACCGAAAAATATCTTAACAAAGACTGTTCTTAGGGAAAAAATGCACCCTATATTTGGGTCATTGTGATATTATAAGAAATTATAAATTCTCGTGTTTTTTTAAAGCTTAAAGATGTTATTCGCTATTTAATTTTTTTCAAATTTCTTGAATTTTTGAGATTCATTTTTAACTTTTGAAATTAGATTGAGATATTCTTTTTCTTGACTTTTTTGAGATATTTTTGAGTCTAGCAAATCTCCACTTTACAACTTTCAAACACACAACTTGGTGAGGGCAGAAAATTGTCTTTAAGATGTAATGTGGGAGGGGAATGAACCTTATTCTAGAGGAGTGTGAAACTTAAACTTGGCTTCGAAAAAAATATCAGCTTCAACTTTTCTTGGACTAAAATGGCGGCTTTGACATTTATGAAGCTACACCAATGGAAGTATTAACAGTAAAAATACTAGATTTATATTCAATTAGTGCCATTCTGAGTTTTTATGTAGGCTACAAAATATTATTAACATGAAAATATCTAAAGTAAATGAATTGCGTGTTGCAATAATGGCTTATCCAACACCTTAACTCAGTCGGTCGCAAGTCTGTCTACTGAGCTAAGGGGGCTGGGTTAGATTGGTGAAATGTGGGTTTCCTCTTTCACAGTGATGAATTAATGCCTGGGGGCTGGCTGTTGTGTCTGTTATAGATTTAAGTTAATGTATAAGTTGTGTGTTGAAATAATCAGTTAGTTCAGAAAATGCATGTTAAATACCGCAAATAAATTAAAATTAAAAAAAGGTTAACTTGATTTATTAGAAAAGAATAACATATTTCAATCAAAAGTGTAATAAAATGTTTTCAAAATGGTTTTGATTTTAATGAAAAAAGTTGTATAAATAACCATAATTTGATTTTTTTTTTTCCAAGCATAAATACACTTAACAAAAAATATTCAAACTTTTATTTAGCTTCGAGAATATTTCATATTTTCAGTTTGAGTTTGCTTTGAATTTAAAAAATGGACTTCGTACCACCCCTAGATTGTCTCCTTTGTAATCTATTGTCAGATACTGACCTGTTGAGGCTTGTTCTGGCCTCGAGGCCTCGACTCAGGTTGAGCTAAGAGTCGGTCCTGACCACATGTAAGCACTCGGCCATCTTGAGTAAGGAACACAGTCAACTGGGTGCCGCAACACGCGCTCTTCACACCAACATTGTTCAGCGTTTCCACTCTCTAAAACACCGAGAAGGAAATTACTGGGTCCAACTATCCACCAAGAAGAACCAATTTGTGCGCTAAACCAGTTTATCATAAAAAAAAAATTAAGTGCGCAAATAAGACAATAAGAATGAAAGGAAATAATGGAGGTAAAATGAAGGAATAACAGAAGGAGATGAGACATTTTTCTAAAACGTCCCAACTATAGGCTGGAAACAGTTTATGATGATTTTGATGATGATGATGATGATGATTAAAAATTATATAATGATAAAAGTATTTAAAAAGTAAAAAACGTACATTGAAAAAGCAAACAGTATATTTAAATTTAAAATGTTTGGCTAAAATTACCAATTAAGTTTCCAGACGACACCCTTACGTGAGATAAGAAACGAGGACAGCGACCGGCTCGTAACTAAAGGAGCCCAGCCTGTGGTCCGTTACAAATTTAGTAGTGTTTCATCAACTCGATAACTCGAATCAAAACAAATTATAATTAAATCAATAGGGTTTTAGGCTGTTGCAAATCCCACAATATGCCTAAAATATGTTAATATAATTTTAATAGCAAGTTTTGTTAAGTCAAGTAAATGGTTATTAATTATTACCGTATTGACTAGAAAATAAGCCAAACTTTTTCACCCCAAAAACAGCCTTTGTAAAACATTAAACTTCTGTATGGATTATAATCACACCCTTAGATAATATGTAACAAATGTGTTAACTTTGAGGACTGCAGATATATATCAAAATAGTTTATAATCACTACAACAGATGGTGCTCTTTCTGCTTAACTTAGACAGGGTGAACTTTTGTTGCACAAACATATTTTTTTTAGCACTGTGTCTTACCACCCATTCGGGTTATACGCCTATGTACTAGATTATCACTATCCAGGTAAGAGTAGGGGTATTGAGAGTCCATGAGATAGTTTTAGGGATAAGGAAGGTTATAGCTAGAGGAAGTGTACCCGCATTTGTTTGGAGGGTTAGTGTAAAACTGATTTGGAAAAACCACCCTCGGTACACCCGATCGAGATTCAAATCTTGATCTCCCCATCATTGGCTGTCTAATCTAATGCGAGAATAGCATGTTAGACTACGCGGCCACTGAAGGGGGTCACACACAATGTTGAAGAACTTAAATTTATACACGATAACTTAGAGGACTAGGATCCAAAGTTAATCTAATGTAATAACTTTAGTGTATTTACAGTAGCCCCATGGCTTAGGTATATACCTAAATGTTGACTGTCAGAAGTTGTAACGGTGTTAAAAGGATTGTGGATAGATTTGGCCCACGTTGTGACGCCAATTGTAACGGTGTGAAAAGATGCCCCGCG
>CABFOV010003211.1:58269-69515 GCA_902141375.1 Timema poppense | reverse complement strand
CTGGAACTGGTATTATTTGATTGAGTAGAAAGATCTAGCTTTTCACTTTCCATTGTGTCGTAGTCTGGAACTGGTATTATTTTATTGTGTAGAAAGATCTAGCTTTTCACTTTCCAGTGTGTCGTATTCTAGAACTGGCATCCTACAAGAGGCAACCGTGGATAATGGAGAATATCAAGCGAAAAGAATCCTTACCGCTCCAACTCCATTTGACCATGTTAACCTATTCCCAGAGAGATACAGAATATCCATGGATGAAACTGCCAAGCTTGGTAAAAGTGTTTGGCTGAGCGCTTTTATGGCGGTGTGCTGACTCCTAGTGACTACTCAATTCGAAGTTAAGTCCAACAACCAAACACCAGCCCACTAATCTAGCACTTACACCCACCGGACAAAGGCGTCAGTCAGCCTTGTCTAGACTGGTTGGTTGGTGACGGGGTTTATAATACAGGCAGGGTGTACTGAGATTTTTTCTTCTGAATGGCTCCCATTTTTTTCATCGACACAAATTCGAGTGCATTTCCTCTAAATTATTCTACCTTCGTCATCTCTACCACATTAATGAAACTATGCAAACAGCCTGGTTGGGTAGTAAGACTGGAAGCACATAACGAACAAATAAACGTTAAATTGAAAGGAACAAATTTAATTAGGTACACACATATAAATTTGCATCCCTGATGGAAATCGAACCTGCGGCTCTTAGATTGATAGCTCGCTGGCAGTGGAGCTAAAATGTCAGCCGGAACTAAAGAATAAAACATAGGAATCATCTGCACAGGTTTCAAGTGTGAACATGTTCAACAGACGGGAACATTCGCTAAAAACGACCCCCTGCTTTCCTCACTCGTTAACGTGACGAAGCCTTTGTAAAAACGCGCCTAGCGCAGAACTTGTAATTAGATCTCTGAGTTGGGTCATGCCACGGTCCACGGTCTGGTTGTGACATACACCCTCTATGAGAATCCAGGTCAGGGGCGTCATCGCCTGAGCAGGGTAGAGTTTGTTGATCTCACTTTTCTCGGTGATTTTTCAGCCACTTATAAAAGTTGAAATGAAAAGGGTTGAGACAAGATATAATGGTTNCTGAGCAGGGTAGAGTTTGTTGATCTCACTTTTCTCGGTGATTTTTCAGCCACTTATAAAAGTTGAAATGAAAAGGGTTGAGACAAGATATAATGGTTGGGGTTGGGGGGTTAATTAAATTGAGTTTTTTTCTCATCAACCCCAGTGGTCTTGGTGTAAAGTGTTCGCCTTAAGACCGGATGTTCGTGGATTCAAACTCAAACGGGGTAGGCAGATTTTTACTGAGCGGGAAAAATCAGAAGCACACGTTTCTTCGGAGGGGAAATAACTCAGGAAGGTATGTGAAAATACCTTTACCGGCAAAATTGGTAGGTTCTTTCACTCTCGCCCATAGAAATTATCGTGTGCTGATAAAATCGGTCGGTTCAGAAAGTATACGTTAAATACCGCAAATAAAAATAAATAAATACTTCACTTTTTCTCGCTGGTTTTCCAAGCTCCAAGTTGAATGTTAAAATAAACTCTTTTGGAGGGAGGAGTGGAAGTAAGGGAAGGAAGGGGGGACTCACGGAAAAGTACCCTCACAGGAGATGACAGTTTTTTTTACATTATACCCTTATCTAAGCAATTTAAAGTGTTTTTAAACATAATATTAGGGTTATAAGTATTTGAATTGTACGATTCTAATAAGATGGAAGACAGCAACGCTATACAATTAAGTAGACCTATCTATGAAAGTCGAAGCTTGGGGGATGAATGATTATAATTACGGACATGAGCCGTATCTCGATTATAATCGAATGAATTGTAAAATGACCCCTCGAAACGGGAATTGAACCCGGGATCTTAGGCTTAACGCACCAGTCCTCTGCCACTGAACTATCCAGGGATCGTCCCATACCAAGTGTCATTCTTCACTCATATTTTAAGGCAGAGTCTGTGATGGGCGTGTGAATATCATCGGCTACTAAGAGCATTGATATATCTGCTACCTGAGACTTTGTTGTGGCTTTTTGCTCAAAAGATAATCGTTATATTTGACATTGAGGAAGAACAACACAAGAATACAAAAGTGAATCATATTTTCAGATGTGGGAAGGATGAACACCCCCCCTCCCCCTCTAATCACATCCTTTGGTACGGCTCTAGGATGGAACTTCTTGGACCTCTTCCTCCGGCCCCCTTCTGCCCCTCGTTCCAATGTTTCACGTCAAATTACCCCCTCCAGGTTATCTACACATTTTAAAACTAATGGGATAAGGATGAGAAAGATCAAATTAGATTAAGTATAGCCGCGTTTGCGTGGAGGTAGAGTCAAAATTTGTGTCACGAGGGTTTCTTGGACTTTTCATTCAAGATGAAACAAAGACATACTTGACAGCAAAGATAAAGTAGAATTTCCAGAAGAATTAACTATAACCAATTTGTGAAGTGAATAAGTCAAAGAAAGCTCACCTAGGAAGGCGGGTGGGGGGAACGGGGGGAGGAGGGGACGTGTGTAGAATCCAATGCACAATGGAGACATCTTTCTTTCTTCTATTTTCTTTGGTAGTAAAAGTCACACAGTTTCCCAACACAGATTTAATTAATGTTTCCACTTTATGGGCTTTATCAAACACGAGGGACGAAAGTAGAAGCACGTTGCTTTGGGCGTTATAATTAGAATAATAAAACTACTTTCATATTGTTGTTGTTTTTAGACCCACGCCTTAGTATCCGTTTGGGTTGTAGTAATATTTAGTAATCAAACTAAGATGTTATGGATGAAAATGGGAAAGGTTGAATTGGAAAGGAGTGTAACTGCACTTGCGCGGACGAAGAGTGGAAAACTATTTATGAAAAACCAGCCTCAGTACACCAGACCGAGATTTGAACCTCGATCTCCTCGTCACCGGCAATATAGTCTGCTGCGAGAGCAGTGCCTTAGACCATGCGGCCACCAAAGCGGGTTGTTCGTTCTTAGCTAGAAAAATTGTGTTCTAAAGTAAACCTTGTTAGGGACCTTACTTAACACATTGTTTATAAATACAACTAATGTATTTATGTATGTTTATTGCAGGGTTTCACTAATAAAATATAAAAAAAGCAATCAATTTATACATTTGAAATTATAATATATTACTATAAATAAATGTATATATATTATAATTTATAATAATTATAGTATATATTATATATACATTTATTAGCTTTTTAATGATCTATTAGTGAAGCCCTGAAATAAACATACACACACCCACACTGTGACACACATATACATATATGTGAGATAATTGTATAAAGTAATGAACATTTTAGAGAGAGCCCCAAACAAAACAAAAACAAAAAGTTGAAAATAATTCAAAACTCGTTAAATACCCTAAAGGTGTCTGCCTTATTAGTTGAGATATTAGCAATTATTTGTGCAAAAGTTAAATTTTTATAACCTTTAACAAATAGTACATAAGTTTGGTGTTTACTGAAATGAACAAAACTATTTTTCTATGACTCTATACATGTAAAGACTTGTAAACATAGTTTAAAATTAAATTTTCCACTTTTAAAAGTTCAAAAATTAACATATTTTTGGTTGATCATCAAGACCTAAATGTCCAGGAAACGAAAGGTAACTAACTGGCATAAGGGTATAAAATGGAGCTTTGCCAACCAAATGATGTAATTCAATAGAGTGGAGTCACAACACAAATTGTATTGCAATGCGTATTTTCCTCCTCGTTTGTTCTCCTATTGCTGGACAGTTCCACTCAGTAAGGCTGTAAGCCTGCTTTGTTTCTGGAGTCAATGAATTTCTGTTCGACTATTCTAGCTCGTTAACTGTTTACACTTTGCACTCCATATAGGATTCGAACATCGTAAATAAAATACTTGTGCTACTACCACTCTAGCCCACGGTTGTGCTTGGCACGAAAGGGTAGTGTTTTCTTTCTGTGATGAAAGTGATGAGCACCAAACACCAATAATAGCGACACACTATGACAAGGTGGGGAGAAAGTTTGCCCCAAGCTGTCGAGTTAATCTGTCAACCATAAAACTGTCGTATCATTGTGAAACGTAGATTACTAGCATGAAAGTGCAGAGATGGGTTTCCATTAGGTTATGTAGGAAATTATTAATGTTTCATCAAGTGCTAAGTCCTAGTCCTTTCTGCTCTTTATCTTTGTTGTTAGTGCGTCGGACTACTGCACTTGAGGCCCTGGTCCAATTACAGACGAGACCACTAAGTGTTTTTTTTTATAAGAACCACAACCTACAGGTTAAAACGGCTGCTCCCAATGTGATAGCTTGAGTCCTTCAACAAGGGGATTGCTTCGTGCAATCCCAAGTGACAACATTGCTATCAAGCAGGAATTTTAAAAAACGGTTTATTTTAAGATGGTTTCACCAGAGGTTTTATTAAAAATAAGGCAATAAACCGGCTCTCAAAGCGCTAGGTTCAAGTAGCGCCCCCCGCTCCCCTTCCAACGCAACCCACCAAACGAGCTTACTCAGACTGCAAAATACAAAGAAAACTTAGGATACAATGGTAAGTTTTTTTTGTTTATGCGAATATTTGCAAATGGTATAAGTTAGCTGTAAACAATCTTCAAATACGTCAACTAGTTACTTGCCTGTTGGGGTTTAATCCCAATGGGGTACACCACATGTATTTTTCAGTATTTGTCTTTGTTGGTTTCCTATTCTATCATTATTAGCATCGCGTCTTACTACCCGTTCGGGTTATACGCACTTACGCTAATGTGCAATGGTAGGGTGATTGTGAGATGAAATGGAGGACCTACAGTTTAACGTGGAATCCGAACCACGGTGGAGACCTGGCATTCCTCACATTCACAAGATGTCTTGTCAGAGGTGAAGGAAGGGTTTGGTAATCAGATAAATCCTTGCCGGGACCGAGGATTGAACCCTGGACGCCAGCATAGAAGTCTGACACCTTACCTCTAGACCACCAGGTCACCGATCCCTATCCTATCCTACCTCCGGGCGAACAGTGGAGAATTTTCTTGAAATTCATTTTCCTTGTTTTGTCTTCTCGGAATAGTTATGTTTAAGATAAGGATGGCCCAAAAGCGTTACTTTCCACGCAATCGTCAAAAAATATGTAGACCTATGTCTAGTTTGTCACTATTATTGTTACTACTATGGTTTATCATATACTTTGAAAGTCTAGTTTTGGGAGTCAAACAATTTCCCATTCAACCTCATTTATTTTAGGTTCGATGTAGGTTTGGTTGATACCTTAAACCAAGCTATAACAGAATTCACAGTCCTGAGATCCATTTCATCCGGGATTTGAACCAGATTCTCCCAAAAATTGTTGGTCATTGTCTGAAACTCAGCACTTGTGAAATGATCGTCATCGATTGGTTCGGATATTGGTTTTCCTAACAATTCTTTATTATTTTTTTATTGTGAAAAAGTTGTCTTCAAATCCAACCGTTTCTAATGAGGGTGTCCTTTTCATGAAACAGACAGTTGACGTAAGTACTTCATTTTAATCATGCAAACATAAACAGACGGATAAATTGACGGTTCCAGAGTCAAATTTTCATTAAAAAAATAACCTTGTCTAGCAGCCAGAAATGTTACTAAATCTGTTTTCATGTAGTCAGATCTCAAGACACGTGACCTGCAGCTGACACTTTTGATAGATATTATTGATACCAAAGGCGTAGAAAGAGCGGGTTCGGGGGGTCCGGGTCGATCTCATGTCGAGTGTGGCAGTAAAAAAAATCTAAAAGGTATGTCAAAAATACCTTTCCTGGCAAAATTTGTAGGTCCTTTCGCGTTTTAATAGAAATTCTCGTGTAGTGATATAATCAATCATTCAGTTCAGAAAGTGCGCGGTAAATACCTCAAATAAATTAAATTGAAAAAAATTAGAGTATAAATACACACAAACAAATAAAAAACACGTAATAGATTTTTTTTTCAGTTGGTTGCTCATTTTTTCGTACACACTATTATATTCTCAAAACTAATTCTGGAAATAACAATTTTACTACCCAATTATAAATTTAGTGACACTATTAAAATAAATGTAAGGATAAATTATAAGGTATGTAATGAAGCAGAAAAGTTTTATTTATCTAATCATTTATTGAACAATAGAACGATTTTTATTTATGTGACCCACATAAGTGAACATTATGTACTATGCGGTCAGCCCACTTTTCAGATCGACGGTGACAGAGAGATCGAAATTCGAATTCCAACCAAATGAACTGAGGTGATTTTACTAGATAATTTCCCACTCATGCCTTCACGCGAATGTGTGTATATTTATGGTATTACTTCTAAGTACAGCAGAGTAATGTATATTTATTTTAGAAACGGGCGTAGTTAAGGTGGGTTGGAAATAAACGTGAGTTGAGGTCAGTATTTTTGCAACTATTACGACCAAATTTTTTTTTCTGATAAAATAAATCAACTATTTCTTCAGTAGAAAAGTTTAGTTTTATTTCCTACACATCTCATCAGTTCTTGAATACCTTTCATGGGCATAGTTTTATTGAAACAGAAGGTTACCTGGTGGTCTAGGGGTAAGGTGTCAGACTTCTGTGCTGGCGGCCGGGGTTCAATCCCCGGTCCCGGCACAGATTTGTCTGATTACCAAACTCTTCCTTCACCTCTGACAAGACATCTTGTGAATGTGAGAAATTCCAGGCCTCCACCATGGTTCGGATTCCACGTTAAACTGTAGGACCTCCATTTCATCTCACAATCACCCTACCATTACACATTAGCGTAAGTGCGTATAACCCGAACGGGTAGTAAGACGCGGTGCTAATAATAATAATATTTGAACAAAAACTTTTTTTAGTAAGAGTTAGGTATATTTTCTATTTATTTATTTAGCACCGAGTCTTACTACCTGTTCGGGTTGTACGCATATGTAATAATTATGCTAATGGGTTATGAATTTGGAAGATTGAATTTAGAGGAAGTGAACCCGCATTTACGTGGGAAGGAGCGTGTAAAACCATTTAGGAAAACCACCCCCAGTTCACCCGACTTAGATTCGAACCTAAATCTCCCTGTCTTCAGCAGTCTAGCTCAACACGAAACTAGCGCGTTAGCTAACTACGCCACCGAGGTGGGTAAGAGTCATGTTCTAAATCCGGTATGCTCGTGACAGATATTCAAGAACAGTTGAGAGTATTGTATTATAGGAAAAAACTAAACGTACCTAATGAATCAATATTTTATTTATTTCAGTCAAAAAACCTTTTTAATAAATTTTTTTTAAACTACTTACGGATCTTAATCCGAGTTTTCTTCCACTCCACCTTAATGTTTAAAATTAAGTTAGACCTATTTTATTTTTCACAGGGCTTACGTCGTCTCTACTGATGCGTTTACACCAGAATGCATGTTCTCTGCTTCTAGAAGAAAGAAGAGAGATACGATAACACTTTAAATCATGTATCGACACAATATCCCAAACCAGGGGTCAAAAACCTTTTAGATATCGCGGTCCGTATGGATAAAAAAAAAGTGGGTGTGCTTAGAAAAAGTATAGAAAGAAAAATTTCAGCTTTATATTTATCATAAAGTAATAAGTTATTGGTATATTTTTAAGAACGTAATTGTTTGTTTGCTAAATCTTTTGCGGGCCAGATAATATTTGTCGTCGGGCCGCAGGTTGGCTACCGCTAGCCCACAGCATGATTTTAACCTTAGTTTAAAGGCAGTGGTCCTCAATATTTTTATGAGAACTATATATATATATATATTTTTACTATTTTTAGATTTTTCATAGCAGAAGGTAGCGCGATTTGCCGTTTCAAAGTTCATTTGTATAAAAACGTAATACTTTTCTTTACACGAAGAGCAAAAATTGTTTATAAAAAACATAAAATACGTATTTATTGTATTAGTTGATTATATAAAATATTAAATATATATGTAGCTGTAATTTTTTTTTTCTCTTGAAATAATCTTATATTGTGCATGAGCCAGCGGACCGCAAAAAGTGTTAACGTGGTCCGCGGGTTGAATTTCCGTGCCTTAAAGTGACGGGTTGTCATATTTCACGAAATATACCTGAGAAATGCATGTTAAACAAATAAAATAATGTAAACCTTACAAGAGTTTCTAGAGATATGTGCCATCACATTATTCTATCTGGGTCAGAGAGCATCCCAGGGGCCACTGGCGATCGGCATCTCGCTGGTCAGGGCAGGGCATTAGGACGTTTGTAGGAATCCTTTTTTTTTAGCACCACGTCTTATTACCTGTTCAGGTCATATACATATGTACTAATCACACTAATGGATTAGGGCGGAGGAAGGTTGAATTTAGAGGAAGTGTACTTTTATTTGAGTGGAGTGTGTGGAAACCCTGTTTTGGAAAAAAAAAACTCCCTTATTACACCCAAACGGGAATGGAGTCCCGATCTCCCTGTCACCGGCAGTCTTGTCTAACATGGGAGTGAGGTCTTAGACCATTCGGCCACCGAAGCAGGTTGTAGAACCTATTGCGAGGTTGTTACAGAGGTGAAACTTTCAAGAACTTTGGGGGGAGGGAGGTGGGGAAATTGCTATGTAGCATCACTCTAGAAAGTATTATTTAGTTCCAAAATTCTACTTATGACTAATATGTTGGTAGAATAAAAGAAAGGCCTTCCAAAACGGAAGTATGAAGTCCGTTTTGGATAGCCTTTTAACTTACCAAAATACTTATATTCAGTAGGAATCTGGAACGAGATAAGACTTTCCAGAACGGACTACCTACCAAAATCAGATTATACAGAATGGGGTAGAAAGGGTTGACACATTTAATAACACTCAAGCTTTAATTTTTAACTACTAAATGCTTCAAATTATACTTAAAATAACAACAAAAGATTGACCATTTTCTATATTCAACCTATCCTTGAATCATTATTTTTTTAGAAACAATGTCCTTAAGATGGCCACCACTATGCAATACATTGTTGTATGCGCTTCTCGAATCCTGACATGTTTTTGCGCCATATATCTCTTTGAATTGCTTCAACTTCCACCACACAAGAATAAGTCCGGAGTTAAGTCTGATGAACGTGGGGTGGGGTTCAGGCAATGTGCCCGAATTGTAAAACGAGGTGCCCAGGAAACATTTCGCGAACCACATCCGCTGATGTTTCTTTTCTGACCCCGAACTGTAACTTAAGGGTATACATAGATACCAGCAACATGTTTTATTGAAACAGATTTACATTCTCTTTTATAATTATTATACATGCGTTAACTCGTTTTAAGTAAACCTCTAATGGTCACGTTACAGTTGTTATCACCTCCTGAACGTGATGCCAATACAAAATGTATAATCTCTCTTCAGTTGGAAATATCAGTTAAATAATTTCATCATAAAAGGAAAAGTCGTGGTACTAGTGATTCTTAGTTTACTAAAATCCAGTCCCATGATCAAATGAATTAAACCAAATTTTGTTAAGAGTCTGTAAAATAATCTGAAGTTATTAGCATGGATTGTAGTTTTTTTTAAGAATAACAAACAAAAGATGCGCTTTAAACATTATTTAGTAACAGAATTGTGTCTACCGGATGTTCACAACTGGCAGTCCATGAACTTTCTTGGACAAGTAATCTTCGGTATTAAAATTAATGTTTTTAGCCAAGAAACCAAAAGTTTTGACTTGAATGGGGAAAAATCGATGAGATCTCCAACTAATGTTCTTGCTTAATGTCTTCCTTACATCTGTTGAGAGTAATGACGTATCGAATATATATAATTTAACCGGAAAATTTGTTTCAAATGTAATTAAACGTGTTTAAATACCACTTCTAATTTCCTTCACAATTAAATACCCGTTTTCGTTTTTGCATACCTTGACAAAAATTAGCCGATTATGATACTTGACTAGTGATTTCAAGTTGGAAGCCCTTGGTTTATGTATACTGTTTAAAAGGGCTTAACCAGTGGAGGAGGAACCTTAGTGTGTACGAGAAGTAGGGGACAGCTAACAACACATTTTGAAATTAAAGGGGACTGCCTACCAAGCCAAAAAGGGTGATCCCCTTAATAGATATTTGTTGTACCTTCTGCCCTAGGAAAATGTTGAAAATGCTATGCCTGTAGAACAGTGTTTTTAAACCTATGGTTTACAACACAAGTTTTGGCAGCGAGAAGTATTTAAATGGATCGCAAAAAAAAGTTATATTAACTTACGACTTTTACAAAGTTGTAAGACCAGTATACTTTTATAAATATTAAATACCAATCTGAAATTATATAAACGTCAGGGTTTCGACTATTTTACTACTATAGTATTCCCCTGTCTTCCAGGTCTTTTAAAAAGAATCTCCCCTTTTCTAGGCAACTTATAGTGGAGTGTGTAGGGATACAATTTAATTATTTAAATGGAATGTGTGATGTCATGTAACTGATGTTTGAAACACAACTTATTGTTTCAGGAAAGAGAAGAAAGAGATCTATTGACATGTGTTTGAATCGGTGTGCTTTGTTATTTCAGTTTGATTTCCTTCTATGCAAAGGAATAGTATTCAAAGCTTGCCTTCAAATGTCCAAAATTCACCTAAATTACAGTGCTTTTACTTCTTCTTTTTTTCGAATCTCCCCGTATTTTCTCGGTTGGGTCCACTGTGTGGGGAGGAAGGGGGGTTTTCACGTGAGATTTGTTTTCTCGTCCCTTCCTTTTGCTAACGCGGGTGCACTCCCTCTAAGCTGTCCTTTTTTGAGCCATTAATAACCATGGTTTTAAAGTACTAATAAGATATATATATATATATATAAACATATAAAAACTTAAATTGCATACAACTTGTTTAATTTAGCATGTGTCTATAAAAAAATCTGAAATAGTTTAGTAATAGAATAAATACCCGAAGAGCGATGACGTGAGTTGACCTTAAGAACAATGTCTGCAGGTAATTAGTGTGACGTGTCTGTAGTTTTTATCTACCGGTGGTATTGTTACCAACCTACCGTAGTAAAAACAAGTCGTGCCTGAGAAGAGTTGCCAAGCAGTTTGTTGTATCTTGTACAAGTAGTAAGTAAGCTCTAAAGCGAATAAGAAACTATCAACAACTGCCCCATTAGCGATTAGGTGGTTCCCCAAAATGGTTTTCCTCTCGCCCTTCCCGTAAATGTGAGTACACTTAATCTAAAATACAACCTTACTCTTCCTTAACCCATTAACATAATTAGATCAAAGGTGTATAATCCGGACGGGCGGTAGGCCGGGTATGCTGAAAAAAAAA
>CABFOV010003211.1:0-52688 GCA_902141375.1 Timema poppense | reverse complement strand
AATTCAGTCTAGATGCATTTGACACAACTTCATTGATCTGTAGTGTTCAACCTGGGGTACACGAAGACATCTTAAGGGGTAGGCCTACGTGAAATTTAAATATATTATTTCATGATAAACACTGAATAATCTGGACCAGATTTCGGGCAAACCACAAGAGACCCAAACCAAAGGGCATGAGATTTGGGTGCGCCTATTTATTTGTTTTTCCTCTTTCTCCTATAGGGCCTATGTAAATTATAGAATATGATTAACTTTAACTTTGCACTAACAACTTTAGGGGTACAAAGTTGAAGAAATATAAAAAATTATATCTAGAGGTAGGTGAACACAAAAGTTTGAATAGCATTTCTCT
Source organism: Timema poppense (assembly GCA_902141375.1). Classification (NCBI taxonomy): domain Eukaryota; kingdom Metazoa; phylum Arthropoda; class Insecta; order Phasmatodea; family Timematidae; genus Timema; species Timema poppense. The sequence goes on along the minus strand of CABFOV010003211.1, from coordinate 52,333 downwards.
ACCATAGTTGACCTTCATATGTTTTTAAGCTTTTGATAACATTCTTTGAGGTCTTTAGGAGGGAGAATGCTGCCCCGAAGTTACTCCCTTCAACCTCCCTTGGATGTACAAGGCACAACTATAGCTAGGGACCTGTCCAAACTGATATTAAACTGCTCCTTGGTGACAGAGAGTATTGGAGATGGCTTTTGGGGGCAGAGGAAAAGGGGGGTTTATGGTTTTCTAATGACTCAACATTGGTTAGGTCTTTTTATTCCTATAGATGGCCATATATTTCACTCATTGGACTTAAAATGCCTTCAGCCCCTTTTGAAAAAAAAAAAGTTTTTTTTTGTGTGAGAACAACAAACAGCAAAATTTTGAAAGGATATTTTATTTGTTTTGCTAGTTAGGTAAATATTGTGTTATCCAAGTAACCAATAATTGTTATAGTGACATGTCAACTACCTATGTGTTTATTATGAAAGCTATTTGAAAGTGTTTTTGTTGTTATAGCCTAAGTCCTGAAAATTTGTGCACTTTACTTACCCCACTCATTTTATCAATGGTAGGCCACTTTTGATCAATAGCTTAGCCCCTACCTACCCAGGGTTGCCATTATTTTCTGACTACCCAATTCTATTTGTATTTTCCAGAAGGAATTCTCAGTTTTTCCAGGCATCTTAGATTGGAGAAAAGAGCAATAAAATTTCATTTTTCATCAAACTGACTAAGCTTGAAGTCATGTTACTTACAGTAGCCCCATGGCTTCTTTGGTGCTGACTGACAGCTCGCAGCTGACTTCTGACAGTCAACATTTAGGTATATACCTAAATTTTGGCCTTCAAAAGTGACAGCAGCTAAACACATGTTTTTGCAGATCATATGGTTCGGCGTAGGGATACATAATTTGGCCTGGTAATGTTTCAAAGCTTTTAGTTGTCAGCTGTGAGCTGTCAGTCAGCACCAAAGAAGCCATGAGGCTACTGTAGGTATATTTAAAACAGGATGAATTGATATTGATGGAGAAATACATCTTCTGTCACCTAGCAACCCTTGTTTAAGAAGTAATAAGACATGTACAGTAGCCCCATGGCTTCTTTGGTGCTGACTTACAGCTTTGAAAAGTCACCAGACCAAATTATGTATCCTTATGCTGAACCATAGGATTTGCAAAAACATGTGTTTAGCAGCTGTCACTTCTGGCAGTAACAATTTAGGTATATACCTAAATGTTGATTGTCAGAAGTCAGCTGTGAGCTGTCAGTCAGCACCAAAGACACCACGGGGCTACTGTATGAAATGAGCTTAGTTCTTTAGTTCACTTTTTCGTCCATCTGAAGATATACTGTTTTAAGCTTTCAGTTAAATGTCCCAAATTAACAAATATTCCAGTATTTTTACTAGATTTTGCAAACTTCCTGAGTTTTTTCTAGAGACAAAAAATTCCCTATCTTATTAGATTTTTCAGATGCTTGGCAACCCCACCTCCCCCCCAACGTGGAGGGACCACATCGACTCAAGAGGGAGGTATGTGTCTCTCCCGCCCCTCCTGAGTCTGCAGATCGTTTGACTAAAATTCCAAATTAAATCAATAAGAGGTTTTATCTCACCCGAGAGCACCTGGACCCAGCCGCAGATGTGGAAAACTGTCGTGGACTGGAAGAAGAAGAACAGCAGCATGGAGCAGATCGCGAGGAAGGAGAGGACCACGGACAAACCCACGAAGATCGTCGCCGCCTTGAAAGCGGCGCTCGGGATGCTACCCAGGTCGTCCAGGCTACCCCTGCAGTCTTCCGCACCCCCGCTCACCTCACTCGCCGTCCTGAAGTAACACCTGGCCCACAGCCCGAAACGTCCCGGATACTCGGCCTCCAGCGTTTCCCCTATCCACTCTGGAGTCACGAAAGCTACGACACCGATGATGGCGTAGCATATCGTGAATATCCCCCATAAAACCCCGATCGCCTTCGAGTTGCGGATATAGTTCGTCGCGTATATGTGAGAAGATTCCACGTATTCCACTTTGGAGCCCATTGTCACATGAAATAAAGAATCAGTAAATACTAATTCGATATTCTTGCACAGCACTGAACACGCTTTGTATTGTTTCGAGATTACACCACTGGATTGTCAACTGTCAGTCTAGTGTTTACTTCCGAATAAACACTAAGCAAAAGTAATATAACAAAAGAACAACAGTAAAAGACTCACGAACTACGCGACAATAACGGGACAGTTTCCAATGTCCATCGACACATTTGTTAGCTTGGTGGCACGGACTTGTGCGACGATTCGACGCACATTAGCAGATATCTTCTGAAGAAACGTTTCGCGACTTTCGAGGTTGATAGGAATTAAGATGGCGGCTGTAAAAAGAAACTGGTGGGAGTGGGAGGTATAGGTACTGTGTTGGTATACTCTGAGCTGCTGCTGTGGGAGTGGAAGGTCGCTTGCTACCTGTTTGGCGGGTCGCGCCTGTAGTTCTTGCTGGCGTCAACAGGTGGCACCACGTGTTGTTTCTGCCGCGCTTTTAAAATATACAACAATCTCAACCAGTTTATTTGTATGTTCGTAACACTTTTAAAAGTAATTGAATATTTACAATTAATATAAAAGAAAAGAGGATGAAGTCCAATTTTAAGAAAATGTAAGACTAGACTATTAACGGATCTTGAAGCTGTTATTTTTATGGTACATTAAGGTAACTATTAAATAATATAGCCCTAAGTTTTGTAAATTACTTTTGTCATTTAGTTATATTAGGTACAGTAACATAACTTATGGTGGGTGGGGAGCGGTCCACCCCGCGTGGCACCTTTCAGGGGGCGGCACTTTAGGTCTACTGCAACGAAAAGAAAAGTTTTTATTCTGCCGGGGTAGTAGCTGTCAAGACGTAGGCGCAATTTTATTATTTATTACTAAAATAAATAAAATGTTAATACATAACACAACACTTAAATTTCCCTATCATAAAAATTCTTGTGCATAAAACTCAATTTTGATTTCTTAAATATATGTATATAATATCTCAATATATTGTGGAAACTTAGCCCTAAAATATTCAAGCATGAATCCAGTGTAGACCATGTTAGGACTTTCACACAATGGAAGGAGTTGGAAATTAGAATCCTACATGGAGCAACAAATGATAAAAAGGAACAAAAAGAAGTTAAAAATGGAGTGAAGAAGTGGAAGGAAATACTTTCAAGATTGTTGGATATGATTAGATTCCTAGCTAAACAGAATTTAGCCTTACGGGATCGAGAAGGAATTTATTATGAGATTAATGCTTAATCTGAATCAACAGGAAATAAAGGATTTTTTTTTTAGAATTAGTTCATTTATTGGTGAAATACGATCCAGTGCTATGTGAACATGTTCTAAGAACCAAGCTGGAGAAAAGTTTGCTAAATACTATATGTTGCATATTATTCAGAACGAGTTTATAGAAATTTTGGGAGAAAAAGTAAGAATCAAAGTTAATGAGCTAGTAAAAGAAGCCAAGTACTTTTCTATGATATTCAACAGCCCACCTTATATTTCTCATGAGGATTAAACGAGCCAGTTTTGTGCTATGTTATCATCGATGGAAATAAAGTGAAGGTAGTAGAATCATTTTTTGATTTCAGTGAAACAAAAGATAAAACTGGCGAGGGAGGATATTTCAACTATGATTTTGCCAAAATCAGAAAACGATGGAATTGGTATTCAAAATAATAGAGGACAGGCATATGATGCTGATTTTGATGGTTGGTCAACATAGTGGCGTTCTGAGACATAGCAAGGAACTTAGTAGAAAAGCAGAATTTTGTCACAAGTACAAATCACAGGCTATATTTGGCGGGTATTCATGAAGCTTCTGTTACCTTTTTTTGGAACTGTGGAGAGTCTGTTCACATTTTTTCTTCCTTGACCCATCGCTGGTATATTCAGACTTCAGTCACTGGTAAAAGTGTCACACACATAATAGAAACTCGGTGGAGTGCAAGGGGAGAAGCTGTGAGTATTGTAAAAAAAAATAGTGTATCTCTCTCTCTCTCTCTCTATATATATATATATAACTGTAAAGTCATCAGGTGGCTTGACGGCAGGCACGAGTAATTAGTTTATTAGCTATATTATATAACTCTCTGATTGTTGACTGGGGGGCACTGTCTGAGTGCTATTTAAAAACAATGTCGGGTGGGATTGGCCTACTTCTAATATGTATACAATCTTAGATCTCAAGGCCCCCCCCGCCCCAAACCCTAAAACTGGGTCTTTGCAATGATGTATGCCTGTGTGTCTGTTTAAACCTAAAATTAAGAGTAGTTTAAGAAAGAGCGAAAAGAGAAACTATCGATTTTCTCAAAATTGACTCTTAACGATTTTGATTAAAATTTGTATCTAGGTGTTGATTAAGATTATAAATAAATTGGTTATTTTCATTTTACCATGAAAATGAATTTTAGGGACTTTACAGAAACAGAAACTTCTGTATCTCCACAACTATTCGAGATACTAAATAACTTATCATTGCAAAATTGTAATACTATTAAAAATAAAAAACCTTTATATGAAATATATTTTAATAACTCCAAAAGTTTCTGAGATAATGGTAAATATATTATTACAATGTTGTGAGCTTTAGTTGTAAAGAGATATTACATAAGTTTTAACGCAATAATTCTCCAATGCCATAGAGTAATTAAATATAAGTCTGTCTAAAAGTTTATGTTGTTTTTCCTTAAACCTCTTAGAAATCAGTGGCGTGCCGTCAATGGACTAGTAGGACTAGGCTAGTCCCCAGACATTTTGAGTATATTTATTTGAGTTAAATTTTAACGGGAAATAAAGGCATAAAATAAAATCTATCTGAGTCTCAATTTGCGTCACAATACTCAACGATATTCTAGCTATTTGTGCGCTGCCCCCACACCCCATTCCCTCTCTACAATGACAACACACTAACATCAGAAGCGCTGTCACAATACTCAATGATATTCCCGCTGCTTGCGCGGACCCCTTCCCCTCTCCCAACTAACATCGGAAGCGCTCGAGTCTTATCGGCTCTTACCGGGGAAAGGACTAGTTGAAGCCAGCCTAGTCCGTCTCTATAATAAGATATATGCTAACACTTGGCGTTCTGTCACAGGTAAATGTAATTTTGGTTTGCTTCTTATAAGTGGTAGTGTTGTGGTTGTTAAGCTTATGTAATTGTTCCCATTGATGAAAGAGATCTTGTGAAGTGTTAAAGTGTTCGATTGTCAATTTAGTTTGACAGTGTTTGAAAGTGTGAAATATGGAAGGGGACTCGGATTTGAAAACTGTTCCCTCACAACGAAGCTTGGGGAAGGGACCTGAGACAAGTAGCAGGGTTAGTGAAGGTAGTTCAGTGGGATGTAGCAGTGCCTTTCTCAATGCTGTACTCTCGACCAATTATTCGCAGTTTTGTTTGGAGCCCTCACTTTTGAAGAATATAATAATTAATAATATATATTTAGCACCGCGTCTTACTACCCGTTCGGGTTATACGCTTTAAGTACTAATTACTCTATTGGATTAGGAATTGGGAAGGTTGAATTAGAGGAAGTGAACCCGAATTTGCGTGGAAAGAGAGTGAAAAACCATTTAGGAAAAACCACCCCCAGTTCACCCGACCGAGATTCGAACCTCGATCTCCCCGTCCTCAGCAGTCGAGCTCAACACGACATGCGTGTTAGCCAACTACGCCACCGAGGCGGGTCTTTTGAAGAAAAGCAGCAAGTAATAACGAAAGGTAGACCACCTCCAGACATTTCTGCTAAAACAAAAATGAAAGACTATACACGTTATTATTTATGTGTTTATTTTTTTCCATGTTTTGGTTTTATTTATTTATGTATTTGTTTGTTTATTCCATGTCTATATATTGTGAATCGGTTGGAGGGAGATAAATTGCCTACCATTTGACCTGTAAAAGTGTATTTGCTAAGTTAACATATTGTACATTATATGGAGAGTATTCCTCTTTAACCCCATAATGAAAGGTGTCTTCAAACCTAGTCCTCTTTGAGAAAAGTCACCGCAGGCCACTGTTAGAAATGTTTGTACAACAATGATCTATATCCATTTTAGACTCAATAATCAATGTTTACATTTTTTATTGATCATAATTTATAAATGAGGAATTTAATAGCAATAATATGAATATTTGCAACATCTAATAAAATGTCGAAAATTTTAATCAGAAGTGGAAATTTTAATATGAAGTGTTGACCCCTGTGGACCCAACATTGATATTTTTTATCAGTCCAAACATATAAATGAGGACATTAATTCTTTAGAAAGAAAATTATAAAATTTAAAACCGAGACTAAAAAAAGTTTTACATAAGTATAGTGCAATTTATGCTTGGGTTTGCTAGTGTATATTATTTTGTTTCAAATATATTACGAGTTTTGAGTAAATATCTCTATTTTCAAACAATAGAGCGAGAAAGTTTGTGCGGATTTCTGTACCATTTATTTTGTTTGCTTTAGCCAAGTCGTCAGAATCTTTTGCTATGCAACGTTTATTTTGGCTTTATTATGTAGGTTTATACACATTTTTTATTCCCTTACTTATTCAGCTTGATCAGGTTGTCAACACATCAAAATAATAATTCCAAAAAATTATTTTTCTTTGCCTAATATTCTATAGTTTGAACATAATGTTTCCTTTTACAGAAATACATAATCATTAAGTTCTAAAATATTACAGTGGAGCGTCGTTAATCCGGATCGATCGGGACCGGGACCCATCCGGATTACTGAATTGTCCGGATTTTCAAATGTTCTTTCAATAACTGTATACATACGTATACGTGTGGTTTTTCTTTTCTGTGAACCTTCTTCAGAATCTAGTTTTGAAGCAAAAGTTGCAAACTGTCTTTCTTTGCTTTAATGTCACTAATGGTTTAAGTTCCCACACCATATATTTTAGCGAGAGATGCACCACTTTCCCCTTTAGACAGTCTTCGTAGAATTTCTAACTTATCCTCTATAGATAAAATTTTCTGTTTCCTTTTATTTGATAATGATGACATTATTAACAAAGTAAAAGTATGTACCGTTTTAACTCGCACACTAAAACGTCACAAGGCAAGTATACGACTGCTAGAAAGTTTGTAAATGATAGCAGAGAATTTAGCCGAGCCCGTGACTGGCTAAGTCGTTTAACTCTCAAGGACACCTTCCACTACCTCCCCTACCTGCTATCACCACCAATCCGGATTTCCGACGCTCTACTGTATATGTAAATGGATATCCTTTAAAGAAAATCTATTCCACTTTGTGGGGTCCATTTGAATAAATATGGAAAATATAACAAGGCATGGCAATTTAAAAAAAATATTAATGGTTTTTATAAATATAATTGAGACAAATATTTTAATGGCTTAACTTAGAACACCCGTGGGCAAACTACGGCCCACAGGATTTTGGACAGTTTCATACATCCCATTAACGATAACAGTTTTAATAGTTACTAAACAACATTTAGGTATGCTAAAAAGCAACATGTTTAAATTTATTTGCTATGACATATTATATTTTATACTTTCTTTGTGTATCAGTTAATTAGCTATCTGACTAATGTATTTTTGTGAGAAAATATAAAGTTCATTATTTAGTAAATTTAGATTTTTGTCACATGCGGCCCGCTAAGAGACCTTACAGATGTTCATGTGACCCGCGGGTAGAAAAGGTTACCCACCTCTAACTTGGAAGGAAACCTTCCCATTAATAGGAACTAAGTGCAATGCAAGTATTACATATTAAGACACTAAAGCACTGCTGCGGCTATATAATATGTAAAACCAAGAGAGAAAGCATAATGTAGGTGAGTCCAATAGATCTTATGATCCAGCCTTGTGTTATTAAAACAAGAAAAGTAAAGCTATTAAAGTGGTTTCAAAATCAACCCTTCAAAATAGTATATTCATCTTTTTCATTTATAGTTTCAACTTAGCTTTGACTTGTAATTATTTTATTTATTCCTTTGTATTAAAGTATTAATTACAAATTACATTCATTTGAGATTTTATTATTTCTTTTGCTTACCTGAGCCAAGTCATTTTTACTATATTGTAGTAAAGCGAGTGATTTTTTTTTACCACTGTCTCTTACTACTTGTGCAGGATATATGTATTAATTATTCTAATGAGTTAGGGATAAGGAAGGCTAAATTAAGGTAAAGTGTACCCACATTTGCATGTAGAGACAGATTGGAAAACCATTAAGGAAAAAACCCTCAGTACACCCGACAGAGATCTGAACCACAATCTCACTGTCATTGGCAGCTTAGTCTAACAAGAGAATGACACCTTAGAACATTCAGCCAGTGAAGCAGGTAGCGAGCGATTTGAGGATGAATTTTGTCAAGTGACAATCTTTAATAGGTCTAGGAAGGAATATATATATTTTTTGTTCCAAATTAAAAATAATATAATAATATGGATATATTTTTAAGCATATGATTTTATTATTGTTTTTCAAATTCTGTATGCTATTTTATTTTAATTTAGTATGAAGGATTTCATATAGGGCCTACTTCTTATCTCTTTAAGGAAACTCTTTTCACATTTTGAGGTAGTTGGTTATATTTGGAAGAATGTAGAGGAATGGTGGATAGAAACAAACACAATATGGCTTTTATAATACTAAGAAGAACAAAGTTCACACTTTACATCGCTGTCACTAGTTGTGGCTGCATCTTGAAGAAAATCGAGTATTACTGCCCAATCCCCTGACCTAGATTTTAATTTTATCGGAACTCACCAGGAGGGAGTTTTCTTTTATTTTTATCATAAAAATCTGAATCATATTATTAATAAATAAACACAAAACATATATTTATGACATTTAATATCAAGCTAGATAAAAAGTTTATTTCAGATTACAATTGCATTACCAAACCAAATCCGGATTAATGGGCGTATAAAATAATTTTAACAAAGTTTATGAAACACCAACAATTTGCTTCAACATAATGTGGAGGTAGGAAAGAAGATGTGAGGATATATTTATTAGTTCATTTGGTTCAGAGTGCCAGTGCAGATTTGGCGACAGCTGGCTTGGGACCCTTCCCTGCTGGTTCATCCTTTACATTAGAATCAACACCAACAACAATCTGAAACAATGTCAACATGTTTTTGTGATAGTAGAATATTAAAAATAATAAGGTAATTTATTGTAACCCTTTTACACAAATACCAGATTAATAAACTTAAGATGGATTGGTTTCTATTTTGCTCGAATTCAAATCCAAATTTGAACATAGAAAATGTACAATTTTGGTATGAGGTGCGCCCAAAAATTAAGCCCCGTTGAGATATGACCGCCAAAATAGACTCGTAGGGAGTCAGTTGCGTAAATTGACTCATCAGCTTTCTGTTGATCCTTTTACTTCAGTTCTATCCTCATCTGATGTTCTGTGAGAGTGGTTTAAAATGAGTGCTGTCATAAATAATTCCATCAGTTGTGAGGTTTGTAGTGTCATACAATTTTTGTTAGTAAAACACCTCGACGCTGTAGAAATTTATCATCGGATATGTAAGGTTTATGGGCCTGATGTTATGAGTGAAAGTAAGGCGAGACAATGGGTTCGTCTGTTTAAAGGTTGCACCAATGTTCATGATGAGGAGTGCAGTAGCTGACCCAAGTGTGGTGACTGACAATTTAGTGGAACATGTGGACATGAAAATTCGTGAGAATCGTCGTTTGACACTAACATAACTTTCTTTTGAATTTTCAGAAGTTTCACTGTCACTCATTCACGAAATTGTGACAAAAAAAAAGCTAAGCTACAAGAAACTGTGTGCCAAATGGTTTCCAAAATGCTGACTGAAGCACACAAACAAAAATGCGTGAAATCAGGTCAAATATTTTTGCAGCATTTTGAAAAGGAAGGAAATGAACTTTTTTCTCAAGTCATAATTGGTGAAGAGACTTGTATTTCATATATGAATGTTGAAATAAAACAACAATTATAGCAGTGGCATCCCTCAACATGCCCAAAGGCAAAAAATTATAACAGGAACGCTACGGCAAAAAAATCATAGCTAGCTTCTGTTTTTTGGGACCAGAAGGGTGTCTTGCTTGTTGATTTTCTTGAATGAGGAAGAAACATTAATGCTGCAAGATATTATAAAACATTAAAAAATACTCAGACAAACAAAAGATGTGGCATGCTGACATCAGGGATTCTTCTTTTGCATGATAATGCATGCTCCGAGCCCACACTGCAGCCCAAACTGTTCAGCTGATTCAGCAGTTTGCATGGGAACTGCTGGACCACCCACCATACAGACCAGACCTCGCGCCAAGTGACGATCCCTTGTGTTTTGCAGAAGACAATGAACTGAAGACTGGTGTGAATCACTGGCGGCAGATTTTTTTTGGAAGGGGTGTATAGAAGTTGGTGCCAAAATACATTATTATTATCATCATCATCAGTACAACGTCTTACTACCCATTCAAGTTATATGCACTTTCGCTAATGTGTAATTGTAGGGTGATTGTGAGATGAAATGGAGGACCTACAATTTACCATGGGATCTGAACCATGGTAGAGGTCTGGCATTTTACACATTCACAAGTTGTGATTAATACACGTCTTGTCAGAGGTGAAGGAAGGATTTGGCAATCAGATAAATCTGTGCCGGGACTGAGGATTGAACACCAGACCCCCAGCACAGAAGTCTGACACCTTATCTCTAGACCGCTACTACGATATAAAAAAGTATCAAAGTCAATGAGAGCTATGTGGGAAAATAAAGGAGGTATGCGTGTATTTTTAGCACTTTACAAAACTTTTCTATCCCTTCTAGTTTTTTTATTAATTTATCAGACCTTACTTTATAGATGCGCCTTGTATAAAAATAAATTAAGTGAGCAAAAATGAAACTTGTATTGATTATAAATTATCATAAAATTGTGTTTTGACTAAGAAGATAGAACAATATAAATTTCTTGATAACAGTTTGGCAACATTTAATTTTAATTTCTGTTTATTTGTTATATTTATTATGTTATCATTTATCAAGAACAAAAGAGAACTCCTTCAGTGAGCACATGGTATAAGGTGTCATTCTCACAAAATACTAGGCTGCAGATGACAGGAAGATCATGGTTCGATCCCAGTCAGGTATATTAGGGTGGGTTTTACCTAATTTGTTTTCCATTCTCTCATTCTACACAAATGCATGTACACATGTTCTAAATTAAACCTTACTAATCCCTAGCACATTAGCATAATTAGTAGATAGTCGTATGACCCAAAAAAGGTAGTCAGATGCGATACTAAAATAAACAACCAGAGAGAAGACATTTTTACCCCATTGTGGCTTAATACCAGTACAGCTTACACATATAAATTAAAATTATACTAATGATATAGGGAGAGTGGGAGTCCATTTTGAAAAACTAGCCTCAGTACACCCAACTGAGTTTTGAACCCCAACCTTCCTTGTCACCAGCAGGAAAGAATAAAATAACTTACCCACCTCGATGGCCATATGGTCTAAGGTGCTACTCTCACAGTAGACTAGACTAGACCGAGGTTTAAATCTCAGTCAGGTGTAATGAGGGTGGTTATACCAAATTAGTTTTCCACTCTCCCGCCACACAAATGCAAGTACCCTTCCTATAAATATAGCCTTCCTAATCCCTAAAACCATTAGTGTAATTAGTACATAAGCATTTAACACAAACAGGTAGTTAAGGCACGGTACTTAAAATATAATTATTTAATGACTTATTAGAGATTTATGAAAACAATATGGAAAACTGTTAAGTAATGTAATATAATGTAAGTGGTAGGGAAAAAAGTCAACCTGAAAGAATAGCTAGTTTGAAAGAAAACAAATCATTATCATCATCATCATCATAAACTGTTTCCAGCATGTATCCGGGTCAGTTAAGTAAAATGCCTTCATCTTCCTCTATTCCTTTCTTTACCATTCTTCCTCCTTTGAATGCTTCCATTCATAAAGTTATTAATTTCTTCACACACACTTCTAATCATTTATATAGTTGGTACACGCAAGTTTAAGCTGTGTTACTTAGAAAGTGATCCTAAATTAAAAGTGTGAAGAATATGCGTAGAAATGAAGAAAGAAGCTTATTTATTATCTATCAAGGCCTAACTTTGCTATCTTTGGTTTCCTTTCCTGTCACTTACAATAAACTAACTTAGAGAGTTTTCATAAATATCTCAACAAAGATAGACTAGCTAATGACGAAGCTGTTGTGAGTATGCATAGGATTTGGTTACGTTGCCAACCATATCACTCTTTTAGCACCGTGTCTTAATACCCATTTAGGTAATGCGCTTATGTACTAATTACACTAATTGTTTTAGGGATTTGTAAGGTTATATTTATAGGAAGTGTACCCATATTTGTGTGTAGGTAGAGTAGGAAATAATTTTGGAAGGAAAAAAACCCTCAGCTCACCCAACCAAAATTCAAGCCTCTATCTTCCTGTCATCGACAGTCTAGTCTAATATATGAGTAGTGCGTTAGACTATGTGGGTCATATCACTTAAAAAGGCATCTATTATTTGGGAAAATGTGAACATTTTCATGAATGTATTTACATTTTATTTTGGTTGAAACATTTATATGTTTAACATGACCAAGCCATTATGCATGTATACACAAAATGTGATTTTTTAGCACCACATCTTACTACCCATTCGAGTTATAAGCTATGTGTAGATTGAAGTTGGTTTGGAGTGCCCATAGTAGCAGAGTACAAAGTGCATTTTTAAAATTAAAAACAAACTTAAATCAAATATGTTTTATGCTTGAAAAACTATGTTGTGAACATTTATATAATTTTATACATTAAAATAACTTGAAAGATGTTCTACCACACAATGTTTTGTAATCCTTTCATATTATTCTTATATTTCAAGTTGAAGCTGGATCGAAGCTTGAATAAGTTTTGTTCGTTATTTTATGCTTGCAAAAATAATATATTGTGGCCATTCATACAACTTGATACACTAACATTACTTGGAAGAGGTTTTATTGCACAATTTCTTTGTAATTTTTTTTCATTTTATTCTGATATATCAAGTTGTTATCATAACTTACAATTCAATTATTTCAGATTCTTTGCAAATGAACGTTCATTTGTAATTTAGATAACAGCTTAGAATGCTAATAATTTAACATAAATTGAGTGTTTTAGCTATCAATATTTTTATTGGAGATGCTTAGTAAATATTGAAGCAGAATATTTTTTTCCTCATAAAAGTCGAAGCTGATATTTTTTTTAAAGTCAAATCAAAGTTTTGAAGCTTCGCACGCCCTTGGTCCAGAGGCAGGTGGACATACTCCAATTGATATTAATTAGTTGAAAAATGACACCTGGACACATGAATCAAACCTGGGAGCTTTGGCTTTGTTTGAGCCCCAATTTTTACCATTAAGCTATACAAAATTCATACAATTGTCATTATTTTCTTAACATATAGTTAGGGATATGCAAAATTCATACTCTTAGATAAAATGAATTTTTACATAAATTCTGTTTTCAACTAAGCTATTTTTTTTAAAATAAACCCAATTTCTATAATTTAGCAAATACCACATCATGCAATATAATTTTCAATGCAGTAACAATGGTGATAGCACTGTACCAGGGATGCCTTATATACAAATAGTATCCGTTTTTACTTATTTTTATAGGTATAAAATATATCACAGGAAAAATGAGGGTTTTCAGGATATTTAAGCTCTTTTTAGCTGAGGTTAGTATTAAAAATCACGATTTCTACTTGTACACATTACAATACCTAAATTTCGATTTGTTTACAGCCTTTAAAAGATTTCACGCTAGATCAAAGCAAGGACACTAATATATATGGTGGACCTTGCTACAAGCAGTCATGTTTGGCAAAATTATATATTCTTAATTTTTATTCCCTTCTCCATATTTGATAGTAGTTTAGTCTTCTATGATATGTTTCGGTGTTATTATTATTTGGTTTAAACCTAACTTGATAAACAATTATTTTGATATTGCTATTTGTAGGACTCGAAGGTAATAATATTGATAAATCGTGAAACATTTTGTGAATATTTATATTCGATTTTTCTCCAAACATGTTAATAAATAGTTAAATATGCAGTATGAAAGAAAAATTTAGACAGTTTCATCCTAGTTTTTTTTAACAAATATTAATTTGACTTGTATTTATGTCAATAATATTGCTTTGAGCTTATGATATCACTTTTTGAGAAATATAACACCACTTTTTTCCCTAAAAATAACCTCACCTTTTGCATGTCTCTACTTTTAGTTCGAGGCACAAATCTAAGACGGACTAGTTTTGTGATATTTATATTTGTTATAACAAACAAATCAGGTTACAGACTCTTGGCCAGAGTACTAAACATCTCCTGAATGTGGCTGCTGTTAAATATGAAGCCGCTACACTAGCACCAATGAAACATCTAGCAGTTTATTTACAAAAGTCTTTTTTTTAGACTAAAAATGTTTTCCTTTAAGAGTTGCAAAATATAATTCATTAATACCTCTTCAACTTCCTCCTTGTTAAACATATGGAACAGTTTGTCTGGCGTCATAGTCATCACTTCCACATTTGTGGAACTAAGTTTCTCTTCCATCACTTGTTTCAGGATGGTCAGAGCAGAGTTGAGGGCTTCTTTCAACGTCATTGACTGAAACAACACACACCACTTAGTTTATAAATAGAGTTGGGTAGATTCTAATATTTTACAAATCTGAATCTACAATTTACCTTCGACTCTTGAATCTGATCTTGGAAAAAATTATTAATATAAGAGGAAACATAAATATAATATAAAATGCAAAGTATAACTAAATGTCAAACATCATTCTTGTAATCCATTCAGTATAACACTCAGTTAAGTGTTAAATTATTGGTCTGGGGTTTGGGTGTTAAGTTCATCATATAATTATGATTAAATCTGAAGCACAAGTAAGCAGTAATAGAGCTATAAAATGGATTTCCCTTAAAAATTGAAAAATAATGTTTTTTTAAGGATTTGAGTCTCAAATCTGAAATTTTCTAAAAATTTTGAATATCTGAATTTGAGGGACCATCCTTAAAATATTATATATGAAATAAGGTGCATTATTATGCAAAATATAATACTTAAATTGTAGAAAAATAAAGCACAAATGAAAGTAAAACCTCTAACAGATATTTATTCACACTTCAATATTTTGATGTTCTTCCTGAGGAAACAGTAGTAGAAGTTAGGGATATGCGAGACTCAAAAATTTGAGACTGAGACAAGAAAAAAAAATCTCGATTTCATATTGAGCATATAAAATGTTACTTGGAAATTTGAGAAATTTATATATATATATGAAAATAAATACCCTAATCAATTTACTAACCAAGCCAAGTGAGAACTTACTATTTTAACATTATTTGATAATAAATATTAGGTTTAATTGAAAGTTGATATATTTTTTCCATAAAGAAACCAAAACTGGTAGCCATAACCTTAATTTGTTAAAAATGAACATGATTTGTTAGATGCACCATTAAGAAATTTTTTAATTTTTTTTTTTCAATAATCAATATTATATAAAAAAAATCCGCCATGTTCTCGCATCTCGATATTTCTTCATTTTTCAGTCTCGATCTGAAAAATTGGTTCTCGCACATCCTTATAGTTAATGTTCATCTTATTTACTGCAATTCATATTTGACCACATTTATATTAAAAATGCATTTACTATTTCATATTGTTTGCTAGAAATATTATTTTTAATTTTAAAGTATGAGAATCAACTCTTATAAGAATTAAAACTTGAATTGAAGTAAATTTTTAGTAAAATAATGTCTGACGAGAGCCGGCACAACACACATGTGCAACTGCGCATAAACTAAAGAATAATAAACAAAATACTAAACACTTAAAATTTTTAACTGTGAATCTTACATTTTCTTATAGGGTAAATTAAGTTACTCAAGCACATTTTGAGGAAATATTAACTTATTAGAACGTCAGTTTTATAAACTTTTTATCAAGACAATGTAGAAACACTCCTCAATAATGTAATGTGATAGCGAAGGAAGCCAACCTGAAAGGATAGTTAAGTTAGGCCCAGATATAAACAAACACATTTCTTTATTTCTTCTTACACTTTTACACTTTCCACTTTTTCAAACTTCCACAGTTGCACATTTTTATGAATTTTAGGAAATATTTATTTTTTGTATGAAAAAACATTGATGAAAAAGTAAATTTCTGGAAATTCAAAACAGTGTCCTACTGTGGAAGTTTTGAAGAAGTGGTAAGTGTTAAAGTGTTTGCAGAAATGAAGGAAGAAGTGTGTTTTTCAATCTAGGCCTAACCTCTCATTTAAGGTTGAATTCCTTCACTATCACTTATCTTACATTATTGTGCAGTGTTTCTATACTCCATTCACGGTAGTAATTACTCTCTGAAAGGTCCTTTTTCCTACCAATATCCTATTATATAATATATTTCTGGTAGGGAAAAGGCCTTTCAGAAAACAATTCCTACCGTGAACAGACTTTACAATATCTTATTGTATATTTCCAGTCCATCATGCAATTATTAATTTTTTTTAAAATGTTTAAAAATTAGGTGGCCCAATGACTAAATAATTTTATAATAATGGTAATTGATCAAACTAAAAAAATAAAAAAAATAAAAAAAATAAAAAGGGAAAATAAACTACTAAGAGTTAATTTGATGAAGCCCACTTTCATCATCAAATTTACTCTTGGTAGTTTATTTTATCTATTTCTTTAGTTTTATCAATGACCTTTATTATAAAATTACTTTTTTTAAATAATTGTTAGTGTAATTTTAATGTACTTAAATACATGAGTGTTGGAACCATTTTAATTATTTTTTCTATTGTGCCCCTTATATATTTTTGAGTGTTGTTCTTATTTTTAAATGATGTTTTTTAAGTGTTATTTCTAATTTAAAAACCGATATTTCCATTTGTTAACTTTTTTCCAAAAGTATTTCTATTTATAAAAATGAGTGTCATTCATATTTTAAGAACATGTGTATTAGTATATTTTTTTAAATCTGAAATTTTAAAGATGTAATACCTATTTACATTTTTTATATATATAACTAATTTTAAAAGTAAATTAACATAAACACATATTATTCCCAAAAATGTTCAGTGTTGCCAAACATGGCTGGATCATGTATGCTCTTATAAATATTAAAGAAACATAAAATAAATTTTCTAAAAAGAACAATAATTTATTCAAATTATTGAGGTAGATATTTGAATAATAAAGATGTGTTTAACTATCAGTTATCAGTGTACAGAAATCCAAAATTAAATTTTTAGAAAAGTATGTCTAATATGTATAGTAAAATAATGTTACCTTGAGAAAAAAATATTTTAGCTAAAATATGCCTCACTTCTCCCCCTGCTAATGTGTAACTTGTGTTACAAGTTATCCTGACATATAATTTTGAGGGATGCTCTTAGCCCAACACATCGGTGAATCCCCCCACTATTAAATGGAGTGACTAGTCTTAAGTATTTTATGTTAAATTCATTTCTATGAAAAATAACTGATTTAGTGCACAGATTGGCTCCACAACTGAAATAAACAAAGTTTACCTTATGATAAACTTCCTGTAAGCTTTGCTGAGCCCCTTCACTACCAGAACCAATTGCTTTTGCTTCAAACTGAACGAAGGTTCCCGATGGATCCATGTGGAACAGTTGAGGACCCTTTTCATCAATTCCGGCAAACAAAATTGCTACACCAAACGGTCGACTCTGGAAACCAAATTATGTACAAATAAAAGTTGAAAAATTATACATAGACATCAGCTTCAGTGGCTAAATGGTCTAAGGCATCACTATCGTATTAGACTGGCCTGCTGGTGATGAGCAAACAACAGTTTGAATCCCAGTGTAGTCTATTAAGGGTGGTTTCCCACTCTCCTTCCATGCAAACGCAGGTGGATTACCTCGAAATGATTCCTTCCCTTCCTCATCTCTACTCCAGCAGGATAACTATTATTAATATGTGTATAAGCTGAACAGCTAGTAGGAAGCAGCACAAAAAAGACAGAAAATGAAAATGAACATGGTTAACATGATTAGAACCGCCAGATTTTTTTCAGAGAGTTATCCAGGTTTACAAAGATAATTTTCCTTGTTATTTAAGAAAGGAGTGATCAAGCATTCACAACAGTGACTTGTTAGCTTAATGTATGTTTCCAAATATGTAGCAGATTGTATATCTTTGTGGATAGAAATAATCTCAAGTTTTGGGTATTTATTGTGCAGTTTTTGAAATTATTGATTATAACAGCACAACTTACAAACTATCTTAATTCTAGAACAGTGTATTAATCTCAACTTGTGAATGTGTGGAATGCCAGGCCTCCACGGGTTTGGATTCCACGTTAAACTGTAGGTCCTCCATTTCATCTTCACAATCACCCTACCATTACACATTAGCGTAAGTGCGTACAACCCGAAAGGGTAGTAAGACGCGGTGCTAATAATAATAATTCTAAAACAGACACATCATCCAGTCTCTCGGCTGTTAATTTGTCACTACGAAAGGGGGAAACCACAATTTTAACAATGATATTTTTGAAAAGAAATAAACTGGGACTCTTAGTGCAGTAGAGATGTGCCACCAACTGAGCTGAAGTGTTGAATAATAAAAGCTGAAAGATAATGATATCAGCACTGTATAGATGGTCTTACCATTGCTCCACCATCGTCATCTGAGTCTCCAAACTGAATAGCGAGATTTGACACTGCTTGTGCTGCAGACTCCACACTCATTCTCTCATTATACACAAACCAATGGTTCTGGCATTCTACCCTTGCTCGATCCAACATAGTTCTAGAATCAGCCATCAAACCACTCACGGCACAACCTAAGAAAAAAAATGGATAAAACTATGGTTCAGAGCTATTTTAATTTTGATCTTGGATATAATACAAATGGAGTCTACACGAGCTGAAACTGGTAAGTTTTCCTACATGCAATGATGGTGAATGTCAAAATAAATTACACTCGTAACTTGAAACATCCATTATTTACAAATAACTTTAAAAATACAGTTGCCTAAATCCTCAATTCAAGGCCCAATTACTCAGTCTCAAATTTTACTATTTTTTCCTGGGGAGAAATCTCTGGGCCCTAATACAGATGTATAGGCTAGGAGCTAGAGAAAAAAAAAGTTACATCCACAATAAGTAACAAGTAGTTAGTAATTTTGAGTAACTTAACAGCTTTCTCTAATTACAATTAGCCTAGAAGTTATGTGAAATGTTTACATCATAAAAATGATTATAATTAGGGGTCTATGTTCATGAAAATTTAATATCAATAAAATAATAAATGTTTATGAAAATGCCTATTATGCATTCTATCAACAAATACAGTTTCAGTGGCTACAGTAGCTCCATGGCTTCTTTGGTGCTGACTGACAGCTCACAGCTGACAGATGACAGCTTTAAAAAGTTACCAGACCAAATTACGTATCCCTACGCCGAACCATATGATCTGCAAAAGTATGTGTTTAGCAGCTGTCACTTCCGACAGTCAAAATTTAGGTATATACCTAAATGATGACTGTCAGAAGTCAGCTGTGAACTGTCAGTCAGCACCAAAGATGCCACGGGGCTACTGTAACTAGGTAGCTAAAGAGTCTGAAGAATATTACTTTGAAGTAATCAAATTTAAATTAATACTCAAATTAAGTTATTAATAAATAGTTTGTTCAATTTATGAGTATTTAATTAAAATGATTCAACATAGTTGGCATCAAAGATCAGCTTGATTAGCTACAATGGCAAATACCACCTTTTCTTAGCTCATCAGATACAAAGAAAAAGAAGGCCAAGTATCCCTTATTCGTTAAACAACAATGTTACAGTTGAGCTTAGTGGTGGTTAGTGGTAGGTAACGTGTTCATCTAAGGACACGATAATCATGGGTTCAAACTCAGTAAGGGTTGATGAATTTTCTTTGAGTGATAAAAATCTATAGCGCAACTTCCTTTGTAGAGGAAGTAAAGCCATCATCTATTGTGGCATGTAAAAGAACCCTGGAAGTTATGTGAAAATAGATTTCCAGCAAAATTGGTAGGCCCTCTCGCTCATAGAAATTCTTTTGTGCTGATATAATCAGTCGATTCAAAAAATGCATTTTAAATACCTCAAATAAATAAAAAAAATATGTTACATCAACTGTCATAAATTTTGAAAATATGTGGGCTTCTAAGAGAATTTAGTCATAAAAAAAATGAGGAGAGAAATTCTTATCTTTACATTTTATTCTTTCAGGTAATGCTCAACAAATAACTTATTTAACTGATGATACATTTGACAACCATTAGTATCCTCGAGTGGTTTTTATTTTGTTTGTTTGTTTACAAACTGATATTTTCTTTGCATTCCTTTTAAAAATAAATAAGATTTTTACATCGATTCAGGGTTTCCTAGACTTGCAAGGATAGATATTTATGATTTTCTTAAAATATTGTTATATAACTGAATTGTGCTGAATCTTTTTTTATATCCATTTATTTGAGGTAATTAGTGTGCGTGCTTTCTGAACTAACTGATTATATCAACAGACATATTATAAACCACCTTAAATCTAGAACAGACACAACATCCAGTCTCCAGCTGTTAATTCATCACTATGATAAATTTTTTCAGCCATGCCAAGAATATATCCCGGGAAACCTTAGCTCAGGAGACAGACACACTATAAACTGAGCTAGAATGTCAGACTGCTAAATAACTTACCGATATGCTTGTCTACTTCAACAATTTTCTCAATGGTGGTAGGTTCCATGAGAGGCGAGGTTATTCGTTTCTCCACAGCCAGCACTACACCTTCTGATGTGCAGATACCAATAGCTGTGGAGCCCAACTTAATAGCTTCGATAGCATATTCCACCTAATACAAAGAATAAATAAATAAAAATAAGAAATTACTCTCTTTCCCCTTTTGTCTGGGTTATGTTATCCACATATTAGCAATATTAGGGCAGCAGGATTGTTATAATTTTATCCAGCCCCCCCCCAAAAAAAACAACACGAGTTTTTTTTAAATATCTAATCAACACCCTCCACCCCCCAAAAAAACTTTTATTTTACACGCAAAAAAATTTTCTAGGGTTAGCTATTCTGTTGAAAACATTTTGGTTCAACCCCAATAATAATACATTGATTTGTAGAAGGTGTTATACACAAGTTTTAAAATTACAGATTTTATACAATAGACTAAGCTATGAAATATGTTTTAATAGGTTGAAGAACATAATTAATATGTTCAACTAGAAGCTCACTTGGGGTAATATAATTTTAAAGTAACTTACCTACAATGTATTAATGCTAGGGCCTAGAAATAATAATTTGTCAAAAAATCAAATGAGATAACAAAAGTTATTACTTATTACCTTTTACCTCTAAGTAAAGAAAGCAACAAATAAATTCTGCAGTTGGCTTGCCATTAATTTGATGCATGGTCTCCACTTCGCAACCTCTTTCTATTCCTTCTACACAAACAGTATTTTTTTCGGGAGACAACCATTACATTGCGTGTCCATTACATCACGTTTTTGGTACAAATACATTGCACACGTCGTGTTTCTATAACCACACTTAACCCTACTCTGACATACAACCAATAGGAATGAAGGGGTGTATATATATATATACACAATTACAGCGTGTTACAAATACAATGCGTGTCCATTACATCACATTTTTCTAGGGTAGTGTCTCAGCTCACTCTCACTTTGAAGTTATGGCTGGTTACAAGGATAGTATGCCTGACTCAAATATCAGACTTTCACTTTGAAGGTGGGGCTGGTTGAAAGAATAGTGTAACTTAAACAAAACTTAAATAAACTTCATCATAGCCGAGATGCCTAGGCAACTGGATCTACAACACTCCTAAAATAAATACGCCATACTTTTGTTTTTTACTTCTATGGAAAAAATTGTCTAGATAAGAAGGTATATTTTTAAGTTGTAGATTATATTCTTATTTTATGAATTCATCTTTGCTTTTCATTGCACCACAGCAATTTGAATTTACAAATTCAAGTTTCCCAAGTTTTTTTAAGGCCATTAGATTTCTGGCAATCTAGAAACTCTCCCCCTCCCAAGGGGAGTCAGTTGACCCTACATTCCTATTGGTTGTACGTCAGAATAGGGTTAGCTCTGTGTAGAGGTGGGGGAAAAGTGATGTGATGGACCTGTAATTTATATGTACCAAAAACATGATGTAATGGATATGTGATGTAATTGTTTACACCCTTTTCAATTCAACTTGCTAACTTATATAGTATTATTGCCAAGAATTACAATGTTGCATTATTGTTTTCCTTTATTATGTCTCTTATTACTCCTTTCCTTACTGTATTAAAACTAAAATATGTTTCTCTTGATCTCGAATAATTAATATATTTGAATTATTGGTTTAATCATATAATATATATAATATCTTTAATTAAACCCCAAAAAACCAATAAAACCCAATATAACCAAACTTGGTTTTTTTCAACCCTGTATGGTAGAGACGAAGTGGGTAACGTTTAGATGAAATGTACCAACAATTGCATGGAGAGGGTGGTGAAACAATTCAGGAAAAACAACCCTTGGTTTCCCCATCAATGGCGAACCAGATATTTAAACCCTGACCTCTCCGTCAATGGCTAACTAAACTAGTCGATTTTGATGTTTAGTCAGTGTGATCACTAATGGAAATAATGCTCATTTTGATCATAAAGTTGTAATGATAGCACCAATCCATGGTAAAGAAGAACATTATCATTTCTATTATTGAAAATTTAACACTAGGTCTGAAAACGGTAATCTAAAAAGGTATGGATGAGAACATTTATTGATGAAATGCACAAAGAGGTCTATAAAAAATGGTAATCCAATTTCAGGAGAGAAATGAAAACCAAAGTTGGTCTGACCGAGATTCAACCAATTTAAAAATTGAATTTCCAGATAAGATAAATCACACTCTTGCCGGTCTTTGTATTTCTCAATTGGTTCAGTGACAGCATAATGATAAAAACTAAACCGAAAATAATGATAATAAAAACTAAACAGAGCCAATCGATTTTAACATTTATTATGCCAGAGTGGGTAAAGTGATTAGGCCCTTTTGGTTTTTAATTTATGTGGCATTTATCAAAATAAAACTTGCTTGAGACTAGGGGCATAAGAAATGAAATAATATGTGTGAGATAAACTTGACCCAAATAGCCTACTTAAAAATAATATCTATGAGAAGGTTGTTCTTTCAGTGTTCCACTTACAGCAATTTTATGGGAAGAGGATCTAAATTATTAACACTTAATAAGCTACAAATTACAATTACCTGAAACAATCTTCCTTCTGGAGAAAACGTGTTCACTCCTCTGTCATATTCTGAGCGTGTGAGAAACATCTAAGAAAAAACAAATAATTTTTATGAAAATAGTTTATTGATCTATTTACTTGTAGAAGTGGGGTGCATGTATTCATGTGCATACAGACATAAGCATGAATTCAATATTGATAACATACAATAAAAATTATGAAATAATTTCCCGGAAGAAACATTTAAGATTAATTTGATAAATTTAAACACACAATAAAGGCATGACAAATTGAAGTTCTATACTTTTATGTTAGAAATAAACAATGTTTATTAATATCATTAATAATTTGATGAATGAAATAGCTAAGCTATTGGTACTATATTTGTTAAATAGTTATAGCTACATCTAAATACATCTTATCCATTAAATTGAAAAATGACACCCATATATGGGTCCCGAATTTGATTCCCATGTCTACATGTCATTTTTCAATTTAAAGAATATTATCAAAAATTAAGTTAAATATTTCAAGGTAAGCCTATAGCTCAGGCACCAAGAGTCAGTTTAGTAATAATGCCTATTTGGTATAAATCATATTATTCAGCATGCCACTAAATACACAGCGATACGGTATTTATTTAATTGGCACATTAGTCATCTATATTAAAACTTGGGTAGTATCAGTCGATTATATGCAAACACAATACATTTTATTTACATTTGTAAAATTACATTTGTATGAGGTTATTAAACCTCAAACTACTGGTTTAATGTGACAGTCACAATGTCAGATTCACCAAGTCTAGTTTAAAATTATAAGAGAGTAGAGATTTGAAACCTGGATGGGTTTAATGATGGTTTTCTCTAAATTGTTTCTTTCCGTTCAAACAAATACAGTTTAAATATTTACTCTAAATACAACCTTTCTTTATCCTGACCCATTTTAATATTTAAGATATGTATAACCTAAACAGGTAGTAGAACGGGGTGGCGAAATAGAAGCAATTCCTTGAAAATTTCAATATTTTATCAAATTTGTTGAAATAATTTTGTTTTGATGAATTTAGTTGGTCTACGAATAATTTCACAATATTTGGAGCACCAATGCATAATTCATGAGAATTTTTGTACATGTTTAAAATATGGGAAGATCGAGTAGAAATATAGTAGGCCTATGTGGACAAAACTTTAATGTATTGGAGTGTTGTTTTTTTTATTATTGCACTGTGAATATAAACTATTTGGTTTATGAAAGCATAATATTGGTAAAATGTAAATATCTGAGTATGCTAAGTATAAGTTGGTTATTGGTTAAGTCAATTAATGAGTGGTGGAAGAACTGAAGGGAGCAGCAGTGCCTAAAATAGTATATAGCCGAGACTGATTTATTGATGGCGCTTTCTTTTAAACCTACACAGGTTATATTTTACAATGTTTGTCAACATAATAGCCAGGTTAATTGTTTCACACATTCAGAAACCGGGATTTGTTGGACAAGTAAAATAAACATTTGAAGGCTGATTAGTTTCTAAATATATGTCTACGTGTAATACAAATACATTTTCATCACCTTAAATGGTCACGTTTAGGAAATGTATATTATATGTTAAGTTACAATAATTTGAGTAAACGTAAACTAGCAAAACATTAAACACAAAATTTAACAAAATACGCTCAGTCACTCATATCTGTAGAAATCGCTTAAATAACGCTAAAGCTCATTTGTTTTATTTACATTATTTGTACAGTAGCACCACTACAATGAAGATAAAACTTTCTCAATATTGAAATATATGCTGACAATACTTACACAAAGATATAAGCCTTCGGCAGCACCTCTTATCCTGTAGAGCGCTTTATTTTATTGGACTTCTTAACTTCGTTTGTTGATTACGTAAAGGGTGGGTTTTTTTTCAAGAGAAACACAAGAGGAAGTTGAATCCGGTCGGAAAAGTGGCGTAACTACAAACTAAAGTCCCGGATGCAAACATTAACATTAGACTCCCGCCTTCCCCAACGGTCAAATAAAATATAATGCTAAAACAAAATGCATATTTCTGAAAATACTTATACTTACAGAATATTCTAGAGCCCATCATAAAGTATAAACACGAGAATAAAGTAATACTTTTTAACCTACATATTTAAAATTTCTTCTTTTGCGTCTTTATAGAAGCAAAATCGTCAATCAGGACTGATACGTCCATTTTCCCGGCTATCTCTGCTACAATGTTGAGGAGGGCTAGTTGTGACATGCAATCTTGTTCCATGGTGCTCCGTAGGTAATTCTTAATGATCTTCAACCTAGAAAATGTCCTTTCTGCTGTTGCTACCGAACAGGAATTGTAAAATAAAAAGCTAGCAATTATCAGGATAACTGGAGCTCATGTCTGAAAACTTATTTAAAGCAAGCTTGGGGAGTGGTATAGTGATAATTTTTGTTGACTACCAAGTTTTGATAATAATCAACAACTGGAGAGGTAAATTTACTGACAAGTAATTAAAATATTGTCATCCTAGTTAGATAACTTTTGATGTTTTATATTGAATAAATAACATTTGCTTCATATTTCTCTCTCAAATATTTAAAAAAAGAAATAAGCTCAGATATACCAATCAATCGTAGTCGATCTATTTAGTTATAATAACATTCACTTGAAGCGCTATCTCTTTCAATTACTTTTCTATTTCGTTAGCTTATAACTATTTTCGTTTGATATTTGTTTTAAAAAAGAGTCACGACTCGGAGATCTTTTGTTCTTTATATTACTTATGTAGTGACCATTCTTTTAACTTGATAATCATTGACAAATTAAATTAAAATGAGTTCTGTTAGTGATAATATACTAAACACTAAAGAAATAATTTCACATCTTACAAATCATAATTGGCATGCTATTACAGAAGAACTTCAATACTGTCCTAATCTTCTTATGAAAAGGTGAAAATGTATTTCACTTAAATTCCCTTTGCATGAGTTCAGTTTGTAGTATGGCAGAGACTTAATATTGATCATTCTGGATTTTATGTAATCTAAGCTGTGAATACACACTAAAAGACAATATAATATACATATGATAGAACCAATAGGTTATAGTGAACATACCCGCCCGGGTGGCATAGTTAGCTAGTATTTAACTCGAAGGAAAGGACTGGGAGATCAAGGTTCGAATCTCGGTTGGGTGAAATGGAGTGGTTTTTCATAAATGGTTTTCCACTCTCCCTCCATGCAAATGCGGGTTCACTTTCTCTCAATTCAACCTTCATAATCCATTAGTGTAATTAGTACTAAAGCGTATAACCCGAACGGATAGTAAGACGCGGTGCTAAATAAATATAGTGAACATAACATAATACATTTTGTGGCGTCTAACATGGACTATTAATAATTACTTTATACTATATTGCTAGATTATAAAATACAATTATGCAATATTTAATTGTATAACAAATAGGGTACACTGTGACTAAATTATGAAAGCATAGTAACAGCCTGAAAGGATTACATGTAGAAATTCATAATTTAAGTTACTGTAATGAGTAAAATGTATTTAAAAATATATATTTCACTTATTTATTTTTAAATTTGGGTCTAAAATCCAATTATATTTTGGAAAACTGCTATTACTACAAAAACACAATAAAATGGCACAATAAACACAGGTTGGTAATAGACAAAACAATATTATATATGAATAATGGTTCCTTGGGTTAGACATTGTTTATTTTACTATGCTATGTGACAGGAAGACATTATGCATTGCTGGGAACGATTTAATTTCTAAACAACATATAACCTGAATGAGTAGTAAAACAAAGTATTTAAAAAAATTCTAAACTAGATACTGGTACCTAGTGTAAAGTTTCACTCCACATCTATGAGAGAGGAAACTTAAAAACATGTATTAAAATATCACACTAATGATCGTGTCTTATTTAATTATCATTATTTTATTAAATGGTGTGGTGTTAATTACTTGCTAATAAAACCCAAATTGCCTCTACTAAGTAAATACTAGACTATGTTATAATGTTATTTTTTTGTTTTTCACTCTCAGCAGTCTTCATAATAGTCTTTAATTTCATTTTACAGTGGCCATGATTATGGTATAATCGTACCGAAACATGTCGGCAAGAATTTAATCGCCTTTATTTTTAACACCAATTACCTGCTAAAGGAGTAATGGGAATAAACAAGAATAAGACTTAGATTCTATACTTAATCTATATTAATTACCAAACTTTTAATCACAGTCCAAGACTTTACAATCACATTCTTTTTTTCACTTTGAAAGACGCTATACCCATGAGGTTAATTGTATTTAACCATTCAACATCAGTGTTGGAATTTAAACTATGTGTTATCCTCAATTTTTGTTCTAGATATTTTAATATATTGTATATGTTATTTTTTTGACTTGTACGTCAACTTATGGTCTAATATTTGTTGTTGATGTTATTGATACATTAAATTATATCAATTTCAAGCTTTTAATAATTTTTAACATTTTATAAATTCATCAGTGTATTATATCCTTTCACTTTATAATTGCTAATCTTAAGTTTTCATCTAAGTCTTAACCATAACATGTTAGAATGGTTAATACTGTTACTATCAACATTTAACATTAGTTTTCAGTTAAGTTGATTTTCTTTCATTGTTATTGCACACCGATGACATAACCAACTTGATGTGAAGATAAATAATTTATTTTATGGTGAATGTTATTTGAGTAATAACTCTCTAATTTAATAAACTATCATTCATAATTTTAAAATGTTGGCTATCAAATTGTGCTAGTTGCACGATTAACAATGCTGTTTGTGTTGTTTTTTTTAAATTTTAATACGTTTCCCAAAACTATATGTTAGCGTTCTAGCTTCTTGAATTGATTTTTATGATATATCTTTGTTATTTAGGGGTAGCTTATCATCAGAGAACATTTCCAGCATAAGAGTGAATCTTTCACTTAGTTTTATGTTGTATTTTTTTTAAATTTGTGCAATGTCCCTTTTATTTGTTAACATATTTATTTAATTTGAGCCATGCACATTTTATTTGTTATTTACTGTGCTATTGTCAAAATTTTTTTGATAGTTTTCTCTGGCTGTTTGAAGATTTTGTTAGTATTTTGTGGTGAGAAGAGCTCCCACTACAGTTGCATTATAATTTGTCAGGTAATAAATACACCAAAAAGTTCTACTAAGTAGGTAATGTAGTAATATTCACTTTATTGCAAAATGTTAGGCCTACATAATTTTAACAAGCACTACATTAACATACACTATGTTTGGAGCAACTTAAGTGTAGAAACTGATCTTTACAGTTTTCTTGGCACATAATAATTTTTCACTTTATCAGCAAACAGTGATAAATAATATTTAAAGTGTTTGCCACTACAAAGTGACATTTTGCTAAACCTGTATTTAACATGATCTTAGTGCCTTATGAAAAATTTATAATCTATTTAAGTCTCTTTGTCAATTGAAACATTTCATACATAAACCCAAATATCCTAGGCCTACTTAAATTTACACTTAACTCTTTTTATTCCAGTGAGAACATCTCCCTGACTGATCTACATTTGCTGGTTGAAGTGCTTCACACTGCTGCTGCAGAAATAGAAACTAATCACCCAGCTGTATGTCCGGTAGTCAAAGAATGCTTTCGTTCTTTGAGGAACAGTTGTGTGGATGCAAGTGAGGTTCAGACAGTGATTGCTGAGAAAACTACAGCTCTCGACGATACCAAAACAATATTACAATCCCTCTCTCGCTTGCAAGACAATATATACACAATTGTTGTTCAAGTTGGTGTGCAGTTTTTGGGGAACCTAATTGTAAACAACCTGAATAATCAAACTATTGTCTGGAAGAAGCTTTCTGATGTTTTGATGTAATTATCTTTCACCTCCAGTTATTTTGAAAATTATGGTTGCATTACCATACACTTTTTATTTCATAAAGGTCTGCTTTTGCATTCTAATGTTAAGTTTAAAAATGTAGGTAGTTTAAAGCTCAGTCTACAGATTCCTTATCTGTAAAGTGCATAATACTTCAGAAGAGATTGATTCCAGAGTCCACACTAATATATTGCACTGTCTCAAGTCCTTGGTCCTTACCACTCCGAAGAAGTTGACTCAACTTTAACTTTCTAAGGACTAGTCGATACGGACTGCTAAGGACTACCAATAACAGTGAAGTAAATATGTGTGCTCACATAGAAATGAAAAAAACTAATGACAGAGTAAAGCTTCATCCAAAGTTGTGGAAACAAATTTAAAATAAAATGATAGTTTTATGTGAAACTGTGCCACCACAGGTTTATAGAATGTTTATTCTACGAACATCAAACATTACTGGACTGAAAATAGTTTATTAACTGAAATATTAATATGAATTGAAAAACTAAATACAGATCAGGCAAAAACAAATACTATCAACAGAACTACCAACATATGCATAAAAAATGTACCCATATCATAATGAATAAGTGTTAAATTGCTATACCAACACTTCACCTCAATTTAACATGCTTTAAATGTGCACAGAGACGAGACAAATTTGTTAAACATTGATGAATCCTAACTGTGGGTGCAAGAAACAAGGGTGTGAAGGGAGGTAACTGTTGTGAACATGGAGGAATACATAACCTATTTTATGATGCACTAGCCACTTACATAGTTGTTTAAACTTAGTAACATTTAAACTTTTGGTTAAAATATTAGAAATTTGAAATTCACTTAGGACATATTCATTCTTTACAAATTTATCACACACTACTTCCTTTATAAAATTATACTTCACATCCATATGTTTCAATATTTTGTGTTCCCACTTCTCAATACACTTGATAGCAGGCTGGTTGTCCTCATATATGGTGGGCACTTCGGGGTTGATTCCCAGCTCCAGTACTAGACTGTGTAGCCACAGGACATAGTACAGGCATTGGCAAGTGAAATGAATTCTGCCTCACGGGTACTCAAGGCAATAGTGGGCTGCTTTCTAGTTGTCCAAGATACAGTTGAACCAAAAACTTTCAGAAGAAATACAGATGTTGACTTACGATTGGAATCGTTGGCCCAATCTGCATCACCATATGCGATTAAGGGTGTCCTTTCTTCTTTAGGAAAGTGCAGAGCTAGGTATGAAGTTCCTTGTAAATAGTGAAGAATGCACTTCACTGACTCCCAATTGCACAATTTTGAAACCTGTTGAAATAATTGACAGAAAAACTCAGGTCAGGTCTGGTGCATAACATTAAGTGTATCAAACGGCCTATAAGCTCTCTGTGTGGCTTGATAAGCCGGCTGTGTGGCTTGATGCCAATTATAGAGGTTGATCCGCCATCATCAATAGGGAGTTTCATCTCCATTGGTGTTTTAGCTATTTTGAAGGTTTCCATACTTTAAATTTGCATCAAAGTCTTTTGATTTAAGATGGTTGACAAAGATATATACCATTGTTTCTTTTCTCAATTTTTATTCCGAGAAAAAAGTGTAAGTTACCCAGATCTTTCATGTCAAATTTAGCTTGAAGTGCAGCTTTGATCTTCTCAAGAGGTTGTATGTGAGTACTGCTGACGATCAAATCGTCAACAAAAATCATTATGTAGACCTTGGTATCATCGACAACATGTAGGTACAAACATGGATCATTCTGCACTGGTTTAAAACCAAGTGATCTAAGAAAAGTGTCAAAGGACTTGTTCCATTCTCTGGGTGCCTGCTTGAGGCCATACAATGATTTCGTGAGCTTTCACACAAGTTTTAAATGATTTAAAAACCCAGGGGGTTGTTGCATGTAGACTTATTCGAACAAGGTTCCATGCAAAAATGCATTCTTCACATTCATCTGACATGTATGTAAATCTTCTTGATTAATGATGGCTAGCATTGTTCTCACAGTAATATGTGCTACTGAGACATAGGTCTCACTAAAATCGAAACCGTTCTTCTGTTGACAACCTTTAACCACTAACCTTGCATTATAGCAATCCTTATTACCATCTTGATTTCTCTTGATGCTGAAGACCCAGCAACAGGAGATAGCTTTCCTACCAGGGGATAATGAAGTTAGTTCCCAGATGTAGTTTTTCTTGATTGAATTAATTTCTTCTTCTTCTACAGCTAGCAAGCATCCAGTTCCTCTCATTAGGTCTACCCTTGACATCATCAAAATCTTGAGGCAAATTGTCAAGAGTGCTTTCTGCATTCATAGCAAATGCTACATAATCTTCTAAATAGCTTGGTTTCATGCATGGTCGTGAGCTACTACGAAGTTCACCTTCATCTGATAGTGGAGGCATTTCTTTGTCCAACTCTTCATGACTGGCTTCGCCTGAATGTAGGCTTTCTTCTGACGGAATGATAATTGTTTAACAAAGTAATGTTGCTTTCACTGCTGGGGATGTCATATTCTCTCCACTCCAAGTGGCAATTTCATCAAAAAACACATCACATGCCAAAACAATCTTTCTTGTGCCAGGGTTCCACACCCTATAGCCATTGGGGCAATAGCCGACCATGATGCACTTCTGGGTACGATTGTTCAGTTTCCCTTTAAGTAGCTCATTAGGGATGCACACATAGCCAATACAGCCAAACACACGCAATTTTGACAAGTTTGGTTGTTGACTATACCAAACCTCAGCAGGAATTTTACAATCCAAGGCTACTGTTGGGCTTCTTTTAACAATATATACTGCTGTCATCACAGCTTCTGACAAGAGATCTTTTGAAACATTTGTGCCTAATAACATACACTGCACACGCCATTAATGTTCTATTCATGCGTTTACTTACTCCATTTTGAGAGAGTGTATATCTGATAGTATATTCAAACTGTATACCTTTGAATTCAAAGTATTTTCTCATCTCTGAAGATAAGTATTCATCACCTCGGTCACACCTTAAGCTGCTTATTCTTTCATTAAAATGAACAATTGCTATAGCTTAATACTTCTTAAAACACTTGAATACCTCTGACTTTTCTTTGAGCGTGTAAACATGGAGGTAAAGTGACTGTAATCGTCAATTAGGCTAAGTATGTATCTCTTAGCATCATATGATGTAGGACTGATCGGACCCATGACATCACTGTGGGCAAGCTGCAAAGGGCGCTTAGCCCTTGAGCGAGTTTTGGGGCAATTTAGTCATTTCACCTTGAAGACAATGCTCACATGAAGATTCCCAAGTTGTAAGTTTTTGTTAACACACACCGTTCATGCCATCAACCATTTCACAAAGAGACTTCAAACTGGTATTGCCAATATGCGCCAGTCATTTATGCCATAGATTTGTACAATCTATCTCGGCAACATTGGCACAGGCTTTTTGAACAAAAAATGTCACTATAAATACATTTTGGCAGACTCGGATGCAACTGCTACAAGTTTATCATGCTTGAAAATTTTTGCTACACCTTCTTCAAAAATTACCTTGCATCAATTGAAATCCAGTCATCTGACTGATAAGAGGTTGTGTTGTAGACCAGGCACGATAAGAATACTTCCCAGCTTGATCACATTGATTTTTCCATCCATCTCAAAAGACACACAGAGATCACCAAATTCTGTTGCTTTTAAATGTTCACCTGATTTTGTGAGTTTTTGCAGTTATTGAAGTTTGAACCACCAAAAATAATGGAAAGCGATACTTTTCTTCATCTGTCATGGCGGCTAACAAGGCTTCTTCTAGGCTGTCTTCTAGAGGTTAATATTAATGTTGATTCTCGATGCACACAAACAATAATAAATGTTCATTCATTTTAAAGGACTCTGGGCCCATAACCTTAAAACGTGCCACCACAGGTTTATAGAATGTTTATTCTACGAACATCAAACATTACTGGATTGAAAGTAGTCTATTAACTGAAATATTAATATGAACTTAAGAACAAATACTATCAACAGAACTACCAACACATGCATAAAAAATGCACCAACATCATAATGAATACATGTTAAATTGCTATACCAACATAATGAACATAGCTATTTCAGAAATATTTGTTGAAAATTTAAAAAGATCAGGAAGCAAGTATCTCAGAAACAGTTTTCTGAGAAATACCAAACTCTCAGAAAGAGTGTTGTCGCTTTGCAAGGTTTAATTTTGCCTTAGTATTATTTATAACGTCTACCTGACAGATAAAATCTGCTCACCCATAGCTCCAGACAATTTTCTTTTGAAGAGTTTAATTGGATGCAGTCTCCAACTCTCATTGGTTGGCATAGTCACAGGATATGGACATTATATGTGCGATTTCTATTTCTAAGGACCATTAAGGACTTAAGAACTATACAGATGCGAAGCTTACAGAAACTACATTGATGGGGCTTAACTTTGGTACTTCATTTTACACAGTGAGCTTTTCCATTTCTTCCTCATGTAAATTTTAATGTTGGCAACCTCCTTAAACTCCATCTTCCTCTCCCTGTTACTTAAGAATAGATAGGTTAGGTTACAAATGGCCACCTTAAACTGCACTAAAGAAGACAAATTGGAGACACTCGGACATGCCAACATATTATATGGATGGATTTCCGGTAGTTTCTAATGAGCTTGAGTAGAATATAGACAAATGGCTATACCTTCATTTTATATGGATGTATATAATCTTGCAATTGATTTGGAAAAAAATCTCAACATAAATGTTGTGGAAATTTAATAAGCTTCTTGTTCAATATGTATCATTATGTGTCAAATATTAACATTAGTTAATCACACAAATTATAAAACGAATCAGTAGGGAGATTATTTGTGCATGCTGTGTGAATCACACTAATTTGATGTGAAGCTTTATGAGTAATTTGAAAAGCACTTTTCTCATGTGATGACTAGGTCTATACCAGTATGTGAACTGATTTTTAAGCATCTAACCCTAATGGGTAGTAAGATGTGGTGCAAAAAACCCACATGGCTTTAAAAAAAAAGTACTAATGACTTTATTGGGATATTTGAAAAGTAAGGGCCAATTGGCCATCAAAAACAAAATATTTTATTTAATACTTTTATTACTGTTAAAATTAATATATGCTAATTTCCACATTACCACCCTAGGAATTCAAACATACGTGGCACTAGCTTCTGTACAAACTCATGTCAATCTTGCATTCTGTCAGTTTGACCATTCCCAGACCGCCTTTTTTTTTTTTGCTTGTCTTTGTCCCCAAAGCGTTGTGGGCCAAGAATTTCCTTCTAGTGCAAGAACTAATAGTAGTCACTTGGTGCAAGGTCTGGGCTGTAGGGCGGATGAACAAACACTTCCCAATCAAACTAACCAAGAAGATTGACCATATGAGCTGCGTGTGTGGTCACACACCGTCATACAGGAGGATGACGCCAGATAATGACAGACAGACCACACCTTTTGTTCTTAATGGCCAACCTTAGTTTTGCTAGTGTACACTTACAGCATGGATCATCATTCTAGGTTTCAAAAAGCAGCACTTCCTTCCGATCCCAGAACACATTGGCCATCACCTTTCTGTTTGACAACATTTGCTTGAATTTCTTGGGCTTTGGTGACCCTGTGTGCATCCATTGCACAGACTGCTGCTTTGTTTCACCATTAGTTTACAAACTCCAGGTTTCATCTTTTAGTCACAATGTGATCAAGGAAATTGTCATCATCAATCGCGTAGGGTTCAAGGATGTCAGGGCTATTTGAGCTGTCACTTTATAATGAATAATTCTATCACCTTGGGTGTTCACCAACATGGCCACCACCATAACACAGCTACCATAGTTAATTGGCCCCTACTTTCTTAACATTCCTCATATTTTGGTCAATTTAATCAACAAAATTCCATTTTCTCTTTTATTTATAATTTCTCTTGTCTTGACTCTTCTTTCCTCACTCTTTATGGTTCCACTAAGAGATGCTTTGTTTTATATTACAGGGAACTACTGAATTATAATGATTCTAAAGTTACAAACTGTACATCTATGGTCATATACAACATACTTCTTGGTTGTCCAGATATAAGTACTGGTGATAAAAAACACACTGTGCATTTACTTGAAGCATTGATTCAACATGCAATGAAAGATTCAGAATTTGCGTGAGTATTTTTATGAAATACTATTCAATAACACAACCAAGCTTTACTTTTTTTTATCACTAAACTGAAATTAATTTGAGGTATGTCCTTAAATAACATGCTAAATGCACTTGAAAAAATATGTATTTCTTCTGAATGATCTATATTAGGATTCTGGTAGAAAGAACTTTATTTGACAGCAACAAACATTACTAAAACAATTTTAAAGTACTCATATGTCAAGTCATATGATCTACAACCATCACGTTTGATGCATACCACCAATACCTATAAAACATATTAATAATATAGTAAAATATTAGTAATCTTGACCACCAAAAAATATGTCTTTATTTTCTAAATTGTTCCTCCAATCAAAATTCTATTACATAACATGTTACCCACTTCTTTGGTGAATAGTGTCACTCCTGCAATAGGCTGGAATGCCGATGTAAGGTTGGTTCACATTGTGTCGGGTATACTGAGCTTATTTTTCATTAAGTATTTCCTACTCTTTTGCCACACAAATGTGAGTACATTTCTTATAAAATATACCTTCTTCATCCCTACTACAATAGTATAATTAATATAAATGTATATAAACACATTCATATTTAGATATTATATATGGTCATGCCTCAAGGATAACTTGTGATTTTGGTTCTAGCTTTTAAAATGAAGAGTTGTTTACTAATTGATGACTTATTTGACATTTTTGTTAGAAATACATATCTTGCTATTGTTGTACATGATAAATAACACTATAAATAGTTTTCTGTAGGAAAATTATTTAAGGATAGTTTACTAAAAACAAATTTTTTAAGTTCCATAAAACCAATATTATGTATTTTAACTTTAGGTTATTTACAATTCAACTTTTGCTCGCGAAGGAGGGCTATTTAAAAAGTGTTTACCACAAACTAAAATTGGAACATAATTTATTCATACTGGAGGCGATACATGCCATGATAGCATCAGACCCTGATGAGGTATGGAAATCTTCAGATGTTCCTACATCTTCCATTGAATTCCTTATCTACGAATTTAAACGCCACCCGATGTGTGTCTTCCAACCATGCAGGAAGTCTGAGGAAGAGATGGAACCCAAAGTTGCTGCAAAACTTTTGGAAATAATTGCATCTGCCTCTGGAGACAATCGTTATTTGAAGGACCTACAAAAGGATTCAAATCTTCTTGTTGATTGTATATGTAAGTTTATTCTTTGATTGATAAACATCATCATCACCACCATGAACAATTTCAAACCACTGGTTGGGCCTGTTTGGAACATAAGCCTCTCCAACGTCTCCTTTCTCCCCACCACCTCTCTTCCACCAAGACCCAGTCCTCTCCTCCACACTCTCGTCAACCACCGGTCCCTTGATCTTCCTCCTCGCCTCCTGCCCCCCATTTCAATATCGAACATCTTCTTTGGTATCCTCTCTCTCTCTCCATTCTACTCACATAATCGGACTACCTTAATCGTGACTTTTAAATCCTGGTTCCTCCTCAACTGTTCCTCTCACCCTCTTGTTTCTCATCTTATCCATTATTGTCACTCCTATAGTACTTCTCAGAAATTTCATTTCATGATTGATGAAAACACTAAAGTCTGACATCAAGGTGGGAATGAAGGGACCACGAGCTAAGTTCCGTATTTTTACGGTGTTTATAAAAATAAACCTTTTGTCCAAAAGAAGAAAAAAAATGGTTTCAGAAGATGCATATTGTATTTTAGCGGTTCTTAAACACACAATTAACATTGTTTTAATTTTGTAATTATGTTCAAATAAAAACATAAAATTTACTTACTTTCTTACTGAATTAATTGAATTATATAAATAGCAAAAAACAGAATAAAATAGGTATCTAAATATGTGTATTTCACAGAAACACTTAAAAAAATTCTTCTGTTTATTTATTTTCAAATGTAAGTGAAGAATGGCCCTGACCACGGGACAATTCCTGGATACCTCATTGGCTAGAGCATTGGCATACTAAGCCAAAAGTCCAGGGTTTGGTCCCCTTGTCCAGGTGTCATTTTTCAATTTAAAGAATGTGATTTAGGCGTGGCTATAAACATAACTAAATATAATAGGATAGCTCTTTAATCCATCATGATATTATGTTCATTTGTACAATTGTAATTATTCTATTGGCAGCAAAAAAACAACTACTGAGTCGGTGCCTGTGTTATCTGATAGCTCGTGTTCTTAATTGTTCACACATTTGTAGCTGACAATTTTCGCAGACCCTGCCTTAAAATATGAGTGAAAAATAACCCTGGGCACAGGATGATTCCTGGATAGCTCAATGGCTAGATCATTGGCATAATAAGCCAAAGGTCCTGAGTTCGATTCCCGTGTCTAGGTGTCATTTTAAAATTTAAAACATTTTTTCACTATTTAGTGCTAATGTATGTCTTATTTCAAATTTTCTCCTCTCAAAATCTCTCACCACTTGGGTTTGTTGACCAACAACAACTTGTATATATCTTGAAACACTTCTGTAATAGGTTTATTTACTACCAGTTTTACCTGTATAGATAGTATGTACCGTAACATGTGAGACCCACTTCATCAGTGAACAGGAGATACACACAAAAGGAGGAAAAGTTCATATAAACCTGTGTCCCATTTGACCTTGTCTTCGAGTTACAGTCAAGTGGTTCCACTAAACTGTTTGTATACTATATTCGATATCGCTTGACTTGTTGAATATATATGTTCTAAGGGCTGTTCCTGGTCATTACAAACACCTGGTATTTTTGAAAGTGTGCGGCATTCTTGGACATGACGACTGCAAGCTTGCATCCAAGCCGAAGGTGGCCATTTTGAGCACTTTCTATAATGTTAAGCATCTATATATTACTGGAATACAAACATGACTATAACTAGGAAAAGGGTTCGTTTAAGTATTATGTAAGCACCATAGGTGGGTGAGGGGGTTTGGGCTTTGTTTATTTTTACTGACAAGGGGGTGGAGGGTTCAGAACAAAGCTTACCCAAGACAAAGAAAGATGGCACATCTCAAGATGCTTGGACTTTGGGCAGCTTTGTGCATCAATAAAGATGCTGAGTGGCTAAGCGAGGAAGAGGTGGAAAAGCTTATAAAAGTAATCCAAAGCTTGAGTGACCTAACCCCACCAAATATAAACACCATAACTGAAAGTGTTGAGATGTGGATTCAAGGACCTTGGTCATCAGATTAAATGGAGCTTAGGGTGTATTTTAATAAATATAAAATTCAAGTATTTGCTAATAATACCTTTTTTTTATAACTTCAATTAAAAGTAAATTAATACTTTAAACTTTCATAATGTTATAACTTGTCACCCGCCTCGGTGGCGTAGTTGGCTAATGCGATAGTCGTGTTGAGCTTGACTGCTGAGGACGGGGAAATCGAGGTTCGAATCTCGGTCGGTTGAACTGGGTGTGGTTTTTCCTAAATGGTTTTCCACTCTCCCTCCACGCAAATGCGGGTTCACTTCCTCTAATTCACCCTTACTAGTTCATAGTCCATTAGCGTAATTAGTACTTAAAGCGTATAACCCGAACGGGTAGTAAGATGCGGTGTTAAATATTATAAATATTATTATACCTTGTTTTGATTTTACCTGTTAAATAAATTTAAATTCATTGTATACCAGTGTTAATTGTCACTTGTTTTATAAGGTTAATTTACACCTCTATTTTAATAACTACCAGCAATTTATAAATTGCATAAATTTTTAATTTTCTTATCATCATGTCTTTCTACCTGTTCAGGCTATAAGCAAAATTGCATGAAAGAAATAATATTTATTTCTGTGAACAAATGAAAAAAGTCTACAAATCTTATGTAAAGGAGAGGGGCAGGGGGGCAGTTGGGCATTTGCTTATAAAGGGGTGGGTTAAAAAGGTCAAACATGTGCTTACGTAATACTTGAAAACTCCCAAAGGTCAAATGGGTCACATGTTTATATTAACTTATTTTTAATGTTTTTATGACTCTTGTTCATCACTGAAGTAGGTCACACATCTTATGATACACCCTGTATTGGATTAGGTTTTCCCCTATGTAAGTATATCTAAAAATAAACCTTTATCTTAGAATCACAGATTAGTATGTTTGTTGGTACAGACTAGTAAAAATTTGGAAATAAACTACTGGTACACTTAGTTTATCCTAAACTTGTAGCCATCTTACCTTGAAGAACTATACTATGGTATTCTCTTATAAACTAAACCATAGTGTAATCAGCCAAGGTAAGATTGCTATTTTTCGGAGTAAACTGAGTGGACATAAGTAAGGTCCTGTTATAGTAAAATTGAAACACAATAGGTAGCACAGGTCAATATTAATTCTTGTAAAATGGCTCAACTAGGTGTTAAATAACACAAGTGTATACTATTTCAAGTCAAACAAATACAATTTGACACTTTTTTTTTAGCGCTGCATCCTACTACTTGTTCGGGCTACATGCTAAAGTATTAATTACGCTAATGGGCTAGGAATTGGAAAGGTTGAATATAGAGGAAGTGAACCCACATTTGTGTCGAGGGAGATTGGAAAACCCTTTAGAAAAAACCACCCCCAATTCACCTGAACGCGATTTGAACCTTGATCTCCCTGTCTTCGGCAGTCTAGCTTAACACAAAACTAGCGCGTCAGTTAACTATGCCACCGAGGAAGTTATAACTGGGGTCTTAAAACAATTAATTCAGTATTATGTTATGCATACTAGTAATCTTTTCTATTTTTAAAGTATTGTATTTGTGAGTTTAGCTTTTTTCAACAAGGAAAATAAATAAACACTAAGTTAATAATTATAATTCCAGGAAAGGCTAGTTCTACTTAATTTGAACAAATTTAACCTGAAGAAACAATAATGTAAAATCTGCAAAGCAAGCTAATATTATCAAATCAATATGTTTTACAATATCATAACTCTCCAATAATTTAAATATAAAATAATACATCCACCTCTAAATTAACCCCCTCTGTCCCCTACAGATGATGTATAACTTAGGTAGGCAATGCAACACGAACCAGATGTCACATCTTAGAGCCGTTTTATCTATTATACTTAAAAAACAATGGAGGTGTACAAAGCTTCAAAAACTTTTGACTTCACTTCAAATATTTGTTCGCTTCGACTTTGATTTGAATGTAAAATTCCTGATTAGACATCTAGCTACGAAGCGTTGCAAAAATTTATTCAAAGTTTAAACATAAATGTATCTCTCTTTTTTTTCCATTTTATTCTGCTATCTCCACCACATATTATTGTTTGCATAAATAAAATCTAAACTAATTAAACTACATTTTGTGACTATTCCTTAATTTATAATTTAAGATGAAACATATTAATTATGTTTTGAATTTATCATTTTGTAAATTATATTTAATACCTAAATTTACATAATTATGAAAAGTATAATATTTTTATCCAACAATAAACTTTTTTCTTTAAATATTCAAACTTTGATTCGGCTCCAGGAACATCTCATATTATTCTATTCGAATTTGCTTCGCAATTGGAAACTGGACTTCAAACATCCCTTAGACACAGGTAAACAATTTTATCATATTTAAAACAATAATTATTTAGAAATGAAAAAAACTAATAAACTTATCCCAATTTCACAGTTATCCAATGAAAAACTAAGAAAATTGAACTTCATTAATTTTTATGGTTCGAATTTAATCTTGTCTCTAGTTTCCTGGCTAATCAACTCTGAGACAAGATCTTAAAACACTTTTATTCAAGGTAGTCACTTATTACAGCAAATACACTATGTGGTGTCGGATCTTATGTTTTAATGTAATAAACCACAATTCTTTACTAATGTGCCATATAATCTAACCATACAATAATGCTTAAACCTCAATATAGCGTCATTTATTTTATTTTTTATTTACTTTGGGTATTTAATTTGCACTTTCTGAACTAACTGATATCAGCACACGATAATTTCTATGAGCGAGAGTGAAAGTGTACACATTTTGGTGGAAAGGACATTTTCTCATACCCTCTAGGATATTTTTACATGCCACAATTGACATTGGACCAATGGATTTACTTCCCCTCCAAAGGAAGCTGTGCTATAGATTTTTCTCACTCATAGAAAAATCCATAGGCCCTGGCTGGGTTTGAACCCATGAATATTGGGTCTTGAGGCGAGCACTTTATCCCAAGACCGCTGGGGTCAACAAGTTGATATAACTTCACAAATATTAGTAATGCTTTGTTGTGTAGAGGTGTCAACATTTTGGTTTCAGATACATTTTCAATTGTGTTTATTGGATTTGGATTTTGTTAGACCAGAATA
This sequence comes from Timema poppense, assembly GCA_902141375.1. Classification (NCBI taxonomy): domain Eukaryota; kingdom Metazoa; phylum Arthropoda; class Insecta; order Phasmatodea; family Timematidae; genus Timema; species Timema poppense. The sequence continues at coordinate 10,620 of CABFOV010003211.1, read as the reverse complement.
ATTTTTTTGTTAATTTTTTTTTTTTTAGATTTGCTTAAGTTCTTCCACGAGCTTAGTGAATCAGGCAACAACAGTTTCTCAAGCATTGACAAATTGTCCGAACTTTACGCAGCCCAAAAGAGTGGTATAGTTCAAGCACATCCATCCTTTGGTTTCAAGGTCAGCCTTGTGCGGCTCATAGGAAACCTGTGCTGGAAACACCGGGCCAATCAACAAGTGGTAAGTAGGTCCATTAATGTTAACTCGCTTTAATTAGTGTTTAATTATTGTTATTAATCTAATTGATACTATGTGGGTCTTTGCCGTGATTTGTGTCACACTTAAAGAAACCATTTTTGTTAGTGCATAGTAGATGCATTGCTATAAGCCTGCAACTTAGGAAATTCATTTGAATGAAAAATAATACGGTATATTATATTTTCTTACAACATTTCAAGATAACCAGGGTTGACATTGTAGCATCACGTGGGGATGAAGCTAAGGTTCAGGGGCGTTGCACTGTAGAGCAACATTTGTTTGCTGACTGTATTTATTTTGTATTTCAACTTGCAAATAAAACTTTTATTTGTAGGCCTTTTTGAATCTGAGATTTTCAACGATTCTGAATTGAGGATTATGCTTTGGAAATTATTTGAATTGAATACAAATCTAAGATTTCTTTAGAGAAAAAGTTTCAAGCTGAATCCAATAGAGCATTAGGCTAAATAATTATGTTTGTGGGTTAAATAGTTAAGCTATTTTATTTGTTGGTTACAGTTATAGCCACATATAGCTATCATATTCTTCAAATTGAAAAATGACACCTGGACATGGAAATTGAACTCGGAATCTTTGGCTTAGTATGACACTGCTCTAACAGTTTAGGAGCTCGGGAGTCTTCCCATGCCCAGGGTCATTCTCACTCATATTTTAAGGTAAAGTCTGTGATGGACGTGTGTAAATGGTCAGCTACATAGTGTGATCAATTAAGATAAAGATCTATCAGATAACACCGGCATCTTCAACTCGGGAGCGCTTTATGCTGCCAATAGTACAACAACAACTTTACGATGCACATATCATTATGCATCAAATATCCAAGCTATTATATTTGTTAGTTTCAGTTATAGACACATCTCAATATTATATTCTTTAAATTGAAAAATGATTGGTAGCAAAAATCCCTCTCTAGTCGAAGGTGGCTGTGTTATCTAATAGCTCATGATCTTAATCGATCACTCATATGTGGCTGATGATTCCCGCACGTCCATCACAGACTCTACCTTAAAATGCGAGTGAAGAATGACCCTGGACATGGGGCAACTCCTGGATAGCTCAGTGGTTGGAGCATTGGCATGAAAGAATTTAACTCTTACAGTTACACAAATTAAAATGAAAAAGAATAAGTTTAACAATAAATAGATCTATTAAATAAAACAGATATAACAAAATTTAAGGTTTAGAATAATATTAAAGGTTATACGTCTGAAGCTTGATGCAAACAATAAGACTTTGAGAATTGTGATGTATTGACTGTAGCTACAAGGGTTGTGCAGGTGCCAGGCTACAGGTAGAAGTTTTTTCTAAAAAGCAGAACAATTAGATAGTTACTAACTGAAGGTATTGAACAAGATATATATGTAAATTTTAATCAGTTTTGCTTGATTGGGTTTTCAAAATAATATCCTTTAAACATTTCAGATAATTATAAACAACAGAAAGATCTGTTGATAAAAGTGGTTGATGGCTAAGAAACAGGTATCGACAAAATAGTACTATGGCTGGTCTTATTCCCTTTCGGTACTGCCAGAGCATTCAATAGTACATAATATTCTAATAGCAATTACACTAAGAGCAACACAAACAATAGGAGCCAAACAACAGGCAAGAAAAATAGGTATTATCTGCTCGGACCCCACTATGACTCTAGGCAGTTCCCTGGTTTTCTCACTGAAGCTAATACCGCACGAGAAGCATGACTACTTGACCAACCCAAAATATAGATTTCCATTGAATCAACTGTGACATGGAAAACAAGACTGACAGCCTGGCTGTAGCCATCCAAAAAATTAAACAGATGCACACGACGTACACGGCATCATGAGAAATATTGCCTCAAAATAGGTTAATGGAACTTGTGCAAGTCTATGACTAAGACATTACAACTTTCTAAGCCAAAGGCTCATAATGTACAGATTTTATCATAAGGACACAGGAAAAAATAGTATCTAGGACTTGATTCACTAAGTCACTAAAATTAGACTTGTCCTTCAGACTGCAGGACACGATATTTAATGAATTAACTGAGACTCTTCCATCTTGAAGTCAATAAAACTTTAAATGAATTAACTATCCTTTTGACATAATTTTAAATTAACAAAAAATGCTTTGACAAAAAATATAAAATAAAAAATCTAGATCTACATTGTCTAGTTTTTTAAACAAAAACTAGACCCTAAGTCGTAAGGGCTTAGCGACGATTTCAGGATACTCAAGTACTCCAAGCAAGACGTCCTGGTGAGGGTGACAGTGGATCTGACGGCCAATACTCCATGGTCGTTGCTCTTCTTGGTTACGTGACGGTGCAGAAGTTCCTCCTTCGACGCTTGGTTGTAGTAGAACGGGTACAATGTGAACCCGGGAGCAGCCCTATATATAGTCCCAAATCTAATACGAACGGAACAAAGCAAAAAGAGTGATAAACTCAGGAATATAGAAAAGGAGAGGGACGAATGAAGGCGGGGTGAAAAGAAAGTGAATCCGTGAAAGCCGCTTGCGGGGTAAAAGGGAAACATGATTCCTTGTGAATCCTCCTTAGCAAAAAAAGGAATAAAATAGGAGGTCCAAATAACAAAATTAAACGGGGCAATAGGAGTGAGTTATAGGAGTTTTGTGTTTGGAATATCTGAGTTTGAAGATTCTAGACTCAGATCTCGCAACTCACACCAGTTGCGGAAGTTGATTACGTGAATGGTTAACCTCAAAGAAAACATAAAAGAGGGATTCCTCTCAGTGTTAAAAATAAATCATATGTTACCCAACCTAAGGGATATGGTACATCAACTAACTGAATAAAGCGTGAAGTGACTCCAAGTTCATTTTATTAAATAAGACATTGTTTTAATATGTACATGATATATAAAAGATTATCTAAAATGATCATTTGAAATTTACAAAATTTTATAACAAGCGATGATGTCAATCATCAGATAGCAGGCGAAGTTTCAATAAAGGTAATGACAGTTCATATAGATACATATATTTTTGGACACCATCAATAAAGAATATAACAATAAAAAAAGGCATTAGCCCTGCAATAATATTATCAATAGATCTCGGATACAAATTGCACTTTCTAGACGTAACAAATATCGTGAAAAATTTATCTTCACTAAGTTTATTAAAGTAATTAGACTATAAGAAGTCTTAAAAAAAAATATTGACCTACATCCCAATAGCATTAACGCAAAAAAAAAAATATCCTAGTCATAACACAATATTTACTTTAGAATTAAACGGGTTTTTTAAGATATTTACCATTAAACCTTAAAAGTTTTTCAAAACAATCAATCTAGATCCTATCAGCACTAACGTAAAAAAATGTCAAAGTCATAACACAATATTTGCTTAAGAATTAAACAGTTCTTGTAAGATATCTACCATTAAAGCATAAAAGTTGTTAAAAACAATCAATATAGATCCTATTAGCACTAACGCAAAAAATGTCAAAGTCATAACACAATATTTGCTTTAGAATTAAACAGTTCTTGTAAGATATTTACCATTAAACCATAAAAGTTGTTCAAAACAATCAATCTAAATCCTATTAGCACTAACACAAAAAATGTCAGTCATAACACAATATTTGCTTTAGAATTAAATACTTTATTTTTAATGTAGAATAATAAGCTAAATATTGACGACGTCATAGCCAAAAGAATCCTTCAGAAATTAAGATAAATTCAAGGCGTTACAAAGAACCCAATTCAATACTGACTAAATCGATATTCATAAATTAGATATACGAAATAAATAAATATTTCCAGTTCAATATTCACCATCATATTTACTAACAGACCGAAAGAGAATTTGGAAAAAGAATTATTAGAATAAATAAAATAAAAATATATATAAAGAAAATTAATTAGCAAGCCAAAAGGAATTTAGATCTTACATTTTATAACTCTCGAGCCGGAGCTTCTCCTTCCCTCAAATATAATAAAGTCCAAGAGTGACGACTGGTTGCCCAGCTCGCCACTATATATACAACACAACCCTGAGACATTGGATGACGGGAAAATGGGTGGGGGAGAAAGAGCTGGAACATTCGGGAAGCAAATATGCGCATAACTAAACTTCCACAGACATCTCATCTCGGCTTTTCCAGGTCGTCCAAAATGTGTACGAGTGAACTGTCTTTGCCGCTAGAGTCTTTACAGCTCAAGTTCTTTGCGTTCATTTTCACTACAGGCGATCAGTTTTATTTATGTTGATGGAGAGTGCGATTGTATTGTGCTTGCATGCGGAAAGCCGTGCGATGGGGTGAGTACCGAGATTTTTTTATTTTGTTTACTTCTTGTGGCCCAATGCTACAATGCAGTGCCTCTCGTACTATTTTTATATTAACTTCCAACAACTCATCTCACGAGCATCCAGGAGGCTTCAGTTTAACGTAACTTACAAGTAGTGGTCACGATGATTGTTCCGTCTGTATCACTACCTCACCGCAGATAATGTATATATGTTAATATTATATTTTTAGTCTGTCACAGACTTGTGGATCATTTTTTTTATCTTCTTCATAATGAGAACCTTCAATGTTTGTTAAATGTGGTAGTATTCTCTTTGCCAGAATCTGTTTATTTAAAAACAGAGTGTAGTTCCTATGACTTCTATAGTTTATTGTTTAACTATGTCCTTATGACTTGTCTTAAATATTATATTTTTTGCCAGTGTCTGTTTATTCCAAACTGAGTGTAATCCTTATGATCTCTCTTGTTTATTGTTTAACTATGTCCATATGACTAGTCTTAAATATTTGGGAGACAGTCTGATACCCTATTCTATTTGGCCATTCCTTTATATCGGCAAAAAAAGAGAACATTAGGTCAATCCGTGGCGTTACTGTATGACCTAATAGGGTCTTTGACTGATATCAGTCTTTAGTTTTGCATTATTGTTGTACCTTAATGTTGTGATTAACTCGTGGGTATGCTTCTACCCCAGAGGCGTGGCCCACTTGGTATTGTTTATATTTGTCCATCTCTCTTCATGCCCCTCTTGGCTTTATAATGCTAAGAAGTATTCCATTGTTGTAGTCTTTCTTCTGACTATTGTTGAGTATTAATTATACTATTGGAGGATAAGGCAGTACTAATTAGGAATATGCCTGCCATCATTTCCTGATGGCCTAGATTCCTCATATCTCTATTTTTACTATATGTTAACTAATTGGTCTAGCACGTGGAACATTTATTTTGTATAATATTACTCTACTTTGGAGTTGACCAATGCTAGCTATTTCAGTTAGCAACTATCACTGTAACTTCTTAAATACGGACTTCCTAATTTTAGATGTTGTGCAACATCATTATTTGTCCATGTTTAACAGATTTGAGGCAAACAGCCATATGGTTGGAGTATTGTGTATTGTTGCTTAACCATAACTTAATTCAATTCTTCTGATTAGAGTTATTGTAATTATTTGTTTGATAAACTTTCGTTCTAGAAAGTGCACATGTTCTTATTTAAGGAGCTAAGCGTTTTAAAATATTTAACCCAAACAAAGTTGTCTCGATTAAGTGTCAATTTAAGGTGCCTCACACCAAACATGATAATTTTGGTAACACTGTTTCTTGTTAATTTGTTAAGAGTCACTTTAGAGTTCCTAGTAGCACAGCCAACAATTTCCCAGATTGTAAATGATCCTCCAGTAATTGATCAAATTTCAAAAAATAATCAAAGATTAATTGACTTAAATGGAGAGTTTGGTAATTTAACTGTTAATGACCTATCTAATGATTCTAATTCCACAGAACAGATTCCATTTTGTAATATATAAAATATTACTAATTCAAAAGTTTTGTCTGGATTTTTGGAGAAAGTACCCCTATGCGATGGGCAAAATTATTAAATTGCGTTTAAATTTATTTTAGAAATTAATAAATTCTGCGAATTAAATTTAGAAAATAAAATTGAATATCTTACATTGTGTTTACGTAAAGCCAGTGGATATTTGACACAGATGTAGGTAGACTGTTTAAGTCAAAGTATTTCTTGGAGAAATTGTAGACATAGAATATTGAGTGTTTTAGTCCCGCCGCGAGCGAAGACTGGTTTAAAAACACAGTTTTAAATATGTTTCAAAAAACTGACGAGTCCTTTAATATCTTTATTTCTACTATATGTTGCAGAAGCTGCTAATGTTTTAGAACTAAACCTAGAAGAAGCCGAAAGAGTCTCCACTATTCTTGAAAATGTATCACACTTATCATGTCGCCATTTAGTTTTTGTTCCTCAACCATCCTTATTGTCTGAGTAACATTATTTATCATCACAGAGAAAAAGTTCAATTCTTGCAGAGAGGGAATGTTTAGTTTTGTACCCCCCACCTACTATAGTTAAAGTAGTTGATAGTGCTAAACCTGTCAACAATAATAATTCTAATTATGTATACAGTAAGCCGGCTCAGTCCCATTACTCCAAACCCCATACTAAGAATAAACCTTGTTTAAATAAGATAGTTCAGGGGAAAGATAGATAGATAGATAGGAGCACCAGTGCAAAACTTAAAAATATGATTTGGTCCTGTACCATTAAAATTTAAAAATATTTTATTATTTACCTGTTAGTGGTTCATAAATAATGCAGTGAATCTTAGTTGATGTACAAAACAAAGTATAAAGAGGCTACGACATTTTAAAGATCTAGAAACGCGTGAAAAAAATAAACCGAAAAATTCGTCTCTATAACAGCTCTTTTTGCCTCTCTAAAAAGGCATATAGCCAATCCTTCCCTGCTTTTTTACTATCTTTATTACATGAGTTTGGAATGTTGTTAATTTCTGCTAGCTGAAATTTGAGCTCACAAACTTCTGACAAGGTAAGACCAAATAGTCTTTTTTTAGGAGTAATATAATACTCCACCAGTTATTTTTATTGTTCCATAATGAAAACAATTGTTTAACAACCCAACCTAATTTTGGCAGCTTTTTGGGGTGGCAAACCTTCTTTTTGGGCCTTTCTAACTTTATCCTCCAATGTTGTCTGTGGAACAACATAAGCCTATGACACTCTTTATTAACCCATTTATCCTTGTAACACTTATTGTAGCTCCTGACATAATTTATTCAGTCCAACTCACCCTATTTTTTAATATTTGTAATGGCGTGGCATCATGACTACCTGACGAGACAAGAAAAAATCAAATAAATAAAATCTGTAAGCCTACACTTTAAAGACTAATTTATAAATTTAAATTAGTTAAATTAAAACGTTTAAACAATCTAAATAAACAATGTTTCTATTTTTGTAAATCCTCATATAAATGTATTTCAAAACTACGCAAAGCTAACATTTAATTATGCAATCATGGATGATGACTATTATCATAGCAAATGATAATATCCATCATGAATGATGACTATTTATAGCAAATGATAAGCCCATGCGTGGGGTAAAATCAAGTACTAGCTGGATTTGCCCCACATCTAATTACCCACTTTTACCACCACGTATGAATACTAAAAATAAATATAGCATTCCTTCCACACAATACAAGATAGAAACTTGGGAAGGGTGGCAAAATAACGAGAAAACTCTACAAAAAAAAAACAACGAGGTACTTTCCACAGCACTTCCGTTAACGAGAAAACTCTACAAAAAAAAACAACGAGGTACTTTCCACAGCAAAGACATGTTGCAGGAATTTTGTATGATGTCACAAAGGCATAAAACTAATGGAGACACTTTTCACAATTTTTGAAAATTCTCTCAGCAAAATGAGTAGTAGATTGCGGGGCGTTTAGAAACCCCACTTCCGCCAACGGGTCAAAACGTTTTTTTTAGGTCACGTAATCATTGCGTGCTATGTTGCAACACTCCTCCCTGGGTTTTCCATGGTGACTGGTGCCAGTATATTTCCGTCTGACCTGAATTTACCCTCTGTTTATTTCCATGACGACATGGGGTTAGCAACCTGTTGTCCTCCCTCAATGTCGCAAAGGTTTATTTCTGGTTTTCTATGTGGCAATGGGTTTTCCCTGATGACTCGCACCATTTTAGCGACTGGACAAGACAGGAACAGATCGTGACCTTGAAACCCTGAGCTAGTGGAAGAGGTCATTGACCCTGACAACCCTCCCTCTTCCTCTCTTGCAATGGAGTTTACTGGTGTAATCACCGCAACCCCTCCGTACTCACTTCCCCCATCTATGTGGTAATGGGTTTTCCCTGATGACTGGCGCCGGTTTGATGGCTCGACAAGACAAGTCACCTCGATCTGTGTGACGTAATCATTGTGTGTGATATCGAAACATTCCCCTTCTATGTGCCAATTGGTTTTCTCGATGACTCATACCAGTCGCCAAATTGGCGGCTCGACAAGACAAATCGCCTTGATCTGTGTGACGTCATCATTGCGTGAGTTGTCACAACACTTCCCCCTGAGTTTTCTCTGATGACTCATACCTGGTGCCAGTTTGATGGCTTGACAAGACAAGTAGAGACAGGAATAGATCATGACCTTGAATTATATCGCAACCCTACCCATCTATGTGGCAATGGTTTTTCCCTGATAACTGGCGCCAGTTTGGCGGGGTTGACAAGACAAATAAAGACAAGAATAACTTAAGCATTGACACAGCTCTTATTATACACAATCAGGGGTTTCTCTCTCCAGATGGAAACGTCACAGTGATTTATAATTCTCAGTTAGGGGCCATTATCACTCACAAAAGTCTACTAAAATTGGCTGTTTGGTACCTACCGTTGACATGTGGGGATGTATTAGGTTAGCGACTCGAAAACTCGAGACTCGTATATCGTTACAGGTTTTTTGTAAGTAAAACACGATATTTCAAAACACGTATGTATTATACATTAAAGTTGTTACAGACATATCTAATATTTACTATACATTACAGATTTCACAGACATACATAATATTTACTATACATTAAATGTTTCACAAACATACATAATATCTATTTTACAGTTTTACAGGAATAACGCATATACGTTTTTCTACAGTGTCTCTTAGATGTGTTAAAAATTGTTTTTAGTTCACAATCCAGCATGTAATAGTCCACGACGACTTGACGTCTGTAGAAGGTAGCACTGATAAGATCCAGGTTTCTGATGTGCATTTCCACCGTAGGCTGTTCGAGGTCAATGACATCCATTGATTCTGTTAGCGTGTCGCTTACATTAACGACGAGTGTGTCAATCAAATCGTTGCAATAGCGTGCGACGGGTGTCAACCACATATTAACCACATATCCCGGTGGTCGATGGCGACGTCAATGAGGTCCCACAATTAACAAAAACTCACCCAGCTAGGTTCTAGATAGGTGGCCCGTTTGAGTATGGCGTCTTGTTTCTCACTGATGACGACCATACGGTCACCGCACATGAGTCTTAGAGATATTTCATGATTAGTCAGACTAATATTTTGAGGAGGTTGCGTGTTGCTGAATAACTTAGATATGACCGACTTGTATTTGCCCAGTTCTTGCCACTCGGTACGGTTAATCATCGTACAGTTCCCTCCAAATTTTTCTAGTTGGACGTAAGGCGTAATGTTGTTCCTGAAGCTCATAAAAATGATGACTCGCTTGGCGTCGAATACGTCCAGTGGGAACAAATTGTTGAAAATACTGGTGATGGCGAGCGGTTTCACCAGCTTAGCTTTGCGGTTGCAAACGTTTTGAACTTCCATGATGTTTGTTCGCTTTGACGAATGTCATAGTTATGGCCGGCACGCCGTCGGGATGCCCCTTTTATAAGCCTACGCTAATTGGACGTAGCCTCTTGAGGGGTGGCAGGACCCTACAGTCTTGAAAAATGTGTTGCAATATCTCACCACCTTAGCGCCATTGCTTGTATGATTAGTGGGCGAGAATAGGGTTAGGAAAGTTTTCATCGGAATGTTCGGGGAGCAATAGAGAAGGTACATGAGACAGTAATGGCCACAAACGTCTGAGGTGATGCTTTGAAGATGTAACGTGCTACGAGATGTGCGAGAAGTGTTTTTGCGTATAAATGCCAAATGTGACTTTATATGGGGTGGAAAACCATAATTGTCAAAATATTCTCCGACGCCTTTCTAGTCGATAAAGATAGCGACCCAATGCGTCCCAGGCTTGGTGTGTGGATCAGTATTGTTACAAGAGAGGCAGGTCAAGCTATTATTAGGGTTGTTGATCAGAAGGGAAAACACCCGAATGTACAGAACAGAACCACGGGTTTGTTTTCAGCGCACATATTATTGTGTACGTGTCCATCTTCAAGCATCCAATCTTGAAGTCCCCAAAATATGGAGGCCGAACATAAATTCCATAGAGAACTATGAGCTATGCACATGGTGTGGCCAAATTTAAGTGTTTTCAGTGACGAACGACCTCTGTCGTACAGATATACGATG
>CABFOV010003210.1:52777-69520 GCA_902141375.1 Timema poppense | reverse complement strand
CCTAATCCATTATAGTAATTAGTACTTAAAGCGTATAACCCGAACGGGTAGTAAGATGTGGTGCTAAATATTATTATTATTACTGTTAATGTAAGCCCAAATTTCATGAATGATAACATTTTTGGACCATGTTAGCTCAGTGGGCAGGTGAACGACTGACCGACCCAAAATATCTGGTTCTATTTGTGAATGACGTGTGTTGTAGATGGCTGCAGGATGTGTTTGACGTGCCACTAGTAATCCAGCTCACAGATGATGAGAAATATCTCTGGAGAGATGTAAAACTAGAGGACATTACCAGGTTAGCTCGGGAGAATGCTAAAGACATCATAGCTTGTGGTTTTGACATGGAGAAGACGTTCATTTTCTCCGACTTTGACTTTATCGGGTATGTATTAATATTCACTTTTTGATAACTAGTTTGTTTTTAGTGTTGCACATCAAGCTATCCAGAATGTATAGTAATCTGGTGACACAGGACAAGGAGGCTTGTCACACATGTGTCTCAATAGAGGAGGATATAAAACAAGCTTTATCAAACACAATCAGCAATGTACCTAACGGGGATTCAAATCACAGTCACACATTCAACACTAAAAACCATTGTTTCCCTCAAGCATTCAACCAGACACCCTGGTCACTGTCAGAGCCCGATGGTGGGGCACAATCAATATGGAGACACTACAAGTCGAAACTCTTCAGTTCGGAACCGTTGGGACCTGACAAGTACCGGACCGCAGAATTCACCCCCTAAGAACACTTCCCCTGGGCTCGCTATGCTATATATAAACCACCTTTCACAACTCTTGGTCTCTTGGAAGACATAACTAACCAAAACAAGAACACTTGCTGCTTAACAATTGTGGTGCCTTTGTGCTGCTAATAGCGCCGTCCTGGTGGCCGCCTCTCAAACTAATGACAGCGGAATCAAAACGTGCTGCACAACAGTAAGACTAAAGAGTTTCAATCTGCAGTAAATTTTATTCTTCATCATGGTATTAGTAAATAAACTTAACATAGTAAATTCATTCTAGTTCAAGAAGAATTTAGATATAACTAGGGCTCGGGTTTATACTTGCTTAAAATCAAAGAAATATGTATTTTATATGTACTTAAATTTGGCAAAATATCCTATTATTATTATTAGCACCACATCTTACTACCCGTTCGGGTTATACCCACTTACACTGATGTGTAATGGTAGGGTGATTGTGAGATGAAATGAAGGACCTGCAGTTTAACGTGGAATACGAACCACGGTGGAGGCCTGGCNACCCACTTACACTGATGTGTAATGGTAGGGTGATTGTGAGATGAAATGAAGGACCTGCAGTTTAACGTGGAATACGAACCACGGTGGAGGCCTGGCATTCCTCACATTCACAAGATGTCTTGTCAGAGGTGAAGGAAGGGTTTGGTAATCAGATAAATCTTTGCCGGGACCTGGGATTGAACCCCGGCCGCCAACACAGAAGTCTGACACCTTACCCCTAGACCGCCAGGTCACCAAAATATCCTATTAAAATATGTGCTGGACTTTTTTTTGGTGAGGTTATATAACTAAATACAAAACAACATAAATCATGCAAAAATAGAATTTAATAAATTAATTCATATAAACATACCTTCTTTAATGATTTCTGGCATAGTTTGACATTAAATTCCACCATTAAAATAAACAACCACCCACATTTTAAGTATTTCAGATGTAAAAGATTGTTATTTATCTGCCAAAAATTTTAAAATTGATAAAAACTACACTCCACATAGCATGAGCTTATAGGACCTTATTTAAAATCAGCAATATCTGACAGTGAAAATTCTTCTTCGTTGGGCTCTAACTGTCTGTAGCTACTCAGAATTTTAACTATTTAATGCATCCTTTGCACGTTTACAAGGAGAGTCTTCTAATCTCAACAAAAGGTGTTCATTGTTTTGAATATTAGTCACTAAGGGCACATTTTTGGTCTCAAGTTTTTGAATTGTTTCGCTCAGGTACGAAAAGGTAGAGTTAATGTAAATTAAGTCTTTTCGAACACTTCCTTGTAACATTGCTTTATTTGCCTCCTCGTCGAGCATTGTGATAATTTCTTGAACTGGTCTGAAATTGTCTGCATAATATGTTGCAGCATCTATCCAAGTTCCCCACCTGGTTAAAATAGTCTGTGGTGGCAGTGGTGAACCAGGTGCTCATGTTTAAACAACGCCACTCGGTTCGTAGCCTTCAAAAAACCTTCTTCACGTTTGAAATGACTCGATTCACTTCAGGATATAATGGTCGCAAAGTTTCTGCTATACGATGCACACCATGAGCCAAACATGTTAAATGAACCTTCTTTATGTAAAGTATTTTTAATACCTTTATCTCCTTTATCATGTAGGGTGCGGCATCGGAGTGAACTAGATGAACACGGCCATATTGTATTCCATCGGGCCAAAGTAGCATCATTGAATCGTTGAATGTCATCGCGATTGTAACACACAGTAGTGAGCTTAAATGAAGACGATGGCTCACTCTTCCAAGTACCAACAATAACATTAGCAATATAACGGACTGTTCCAAGTACCAACAATAACATTAGCAATATAACGGACTGTTCCAAGTACCAACAATAACATTAGCAATATAACAGACTGTTCCAAGTACCAACAATAACATTAGCAATATAACAGACTGTTGAAGTACCAACAATAACATTAGCAATATAACGGACTGTTGAAGTACCAACAATAACATTAGCAATATAACGGACTGTTGAATCTGATGTCTCATCAATGCATATCTATACAAAATTGTCACCAATTTCTTTCAGAATTTTTAATATTGTATCAGTATATACCTTTGGTAGGTAGTTTTTCTTGACAGTTGACTCATCGAGATATATTTTATATTTTTCCAAAGTTCCTTTTAACACAGGATTTTGCAATTTATTAAGTGGAATACTCCAGTTACAAAAGCATGGCATATGTCTTTGAAAAATATTGAGTAAGGCAATCCTACCGGTTCTGGCTCTCTAATGTTCAAAAGTTGCTGTTTTGATGATTTTTTTCAACGATGCATTCTTTACAAGCTTGGCTGTCACTATATGTTGAGTGACCTGAGATCTCAAGTCCGCAGTGGGGTTCTTTTCACAAATATTACAAAATAAAATAACACCATCTGTCTTAAACACATCACCATTTTCTCAACGTATCCATTTAAAGTAACACACTTCGAAGTTTTTGGACGCATCCTAACTTCACAACTGCTTTCTTGTTACTGAATTATTGATGCAAATAAATTATATTTTTAGGTTAACACCTCACAATAAGTTTGTGAAAAGAATGTCTAGGCAGCTTACTGTGTATTTGAGAAGAAAGTAACCCCCCTACCCCCCACTCGAAGCCACCCCCTCCCCACTGACCACCTCCATCCACCTCTCCGATAAGCAACAAACCACCAGCTTAGGTAACTAATGAGCAGGAAGGCTATGCCAGCTTAAATCATTGTGATTCCTTTGAGTAAACAAAATTCAACCTTTCTTCTAAGAATAAGAACAGCATAGAAAGTAGACACAATCTTCTCTTAGAATACAAGTTATTTGTTGTCAAAAGATTATATTTTGTACTAAAATTAACAAAATATTTGTTTATAAGCAATAACAAAGAAATATGTTTTTATTAACTAAAAATACCAAAATACTTGAAAAGATTTACTTAAAAAATTAGATCAAAGCAATGAAAATCCCATAATTCATGAAGATATTCATGGGCATGAAGTTGATAAACATTTTTGAAATATGTAATTAAATCTAAATTCAAGCCTGGGATATAGCCAAATCACGATTATAGCGCGAGACTGGTTGCTATGCTGTCGATGTCAATGCTATGCTAGGAAATAACAATAACATGGCTCAACCACAAACTGATTGTACCAATACATTCATTTTCATCATCGCTCGGGACAGCGCCGGCATTACAATCAATTGAGTGGAAAATGAACAGGGGACTTTTGACTTGGTGGGTGTATGCTCTACCACTGAGCCATACGGAACATTCAGGTACACACTTGATTTTATTGAAAATTATTATATTAACACCTTTGATATATTATAGTTCTGTGCGGGATCCCAGACTTTGGGAAATTGGATGTTCTTGAAATTCGAGAAGAGGGGGGATTATTTGGGAAACAATTTATGTATAACCGTCTATCAATGTGACGGTTGCACTTAATGTTTATTAACAATATTAATTAGGTAATGTTTTGTGTATTTCAGTCAGTGCCCAGAGTTTTACCGCAACATGGTGCGAGTAGCCAAGTGTGTGACATTCAACCAGGTGAAGGGGATATTTGGGTTTGGAGACAGTGATCCGATAGGCAAGATAAGTTTCCCGGCGATTCAGGCCACCCCCTCATTTTCTTCTTCTTTCCCATTCATATTTGGGAAGGCCAACATCCCCTGTCTGATTCCGTGCGCAATAGACCAGGTAAATCTATTGACACTTAACTCAAATACATGAGAATTCTACTTGGTATCTTCATTTTCACATTATTTTAGACTCGTACTGAATTTTGAAAAAGGAACCATAAAAAATTGTTGTTTCTAAGTTTAATCAATAACATTATTTAATAACTTTATAACTATATAATAGAACTAATATTTGATTTATTATTTTGTAAGAACTAAATTTAAATAGAATCTGTTAACTGGTTTCTCATTTTGGTATATATCTTCATTGTTTGTTGGATAATACATTTCACATGAATCTTCTAACACTATGAGACTGGCTTCGGTGGCTACACGGTTTAAGGCACTACTCTTGTAGTAAGCTAGACTGCTGATGACAGGGAGATCAAAGTTTGAATCTTGGTTGGGTGTACGGACGATGGTTTTTCATAAATGGTTTTACACTCTCCTTCCATGCTAATATGGGTACACTTCCTCTAAATATAACCTTCCTCAACCTTAAAACCATTAGCATAATTAGTGCATAAGCTTATAACCCGAGAGATTGTAAGACACAATGATTAAAGAAAGCCCATACTGTGATATTTTTATAATGATCTAAAAGTTAATAAAACATCCCATGCTAACAATCTTGACAAGCTCTGACTGCCAGTTATTGTTATTTAATTTACACATATTAAAACAAAACTTTATATATATGTATATATATATATATATATATATATATTCATTCATACAGATATTAATAGTACTATGAAAACTGACTGACGTCTAAAGTACCCCACACACCTGCTCGTGTTAATATAGTTTTATAACATTTGGATTGTATGTAATATTGAGTAGATCTTAGTGAAATTACTGACATTGTAAGGTTGTAAGGTAGATAGAAGGTCATGGACCACTCCATTTCATGAACATGCTTAAGAATTAATTACTCTAGTGGTTTTTAAATGGAATTTGGTATCCTTCCTCTAATCTTTATTTAAAGATTAAAATATATAAACTACACATGAAAATTGAGGCTAACGTGAGTAGCCCAAATAGTAGAGCAATTGGTACATAACACAGCTGAGACAGGTATTTCCCCACTCATGCAATAATAGGCCTATATTATCTTAATATACCTCTTGTTACGTGCAGGACCCTTATTTCCGAATGACAAGAGATGTAGCGCCAAAACTAGGTTACCACAAACCTGCGCTCCTGCACTCCGTGTTCTTTCCTGCACTACAAGGAGCTCGCACCAAGATGTCTGGGAGTGACCCCAACTCCTCAATTTCCCTCAGAGATACACCCAAACAGATCAAGAACAAGGTACAACATCTCATTTTGAATTACACTTTTGCTATGGATTACAATGGGTGGGTAACAATATTTAGAGACGCTGAAATATCGAGAAAATACGTTAAAAATAGGATAGACGGGCGAGGCCTATCTACACAGTTAGCAGAAAACTGTAGGCCTCAACGTTAACAATCAAAAAACCCACAAAACACATAATTATGTAATGTTGGTGGTACATCAGTCCCCTTGCTCAGCAGAAGAGAGTAAAACTGACTGAACCATGGATAGAGGTTCATCATGGTAACTTAGATTTTATTGTTGTTTCTTGATTTATTTTTTTTCCTCTTTGATTCTGTTGTTACCAATTAAAACTTGTGTCTTGACTCTTGCTAGATGGATAGAATATTGTATTTATATTATATTTACTTATTAAATTATCAGTTAATATTTTATTATAACAAATGATAATCGTTAGTCAAAATCAATCTCATACATACCCTACTCCCCCTAAATACAAATATTGGACTCAACCATTAACATGCTAGCTTCTAAAACATGACACTTTCACTTTCACAATGATACAAATAAAATAAAATGAAGTAAAGAGATATAGGACGAAATCAAAGGATAAATATACAAAAAACTGTTGCTTTTATAAGGAAAATATAAAATATGTTACAAAAAATCTAACCATCACACGTCTGTTGTGAACTACCATAAATGTCAGCCGCCATGAAAGCCAAGTGTAAAAAGTTAGTGATAATTAAATACGCATCTTTATTCTTATTTTGAAACTGATGATATAGGAACATTTCTAATCAAAGATAATAATTTACTTGATATTATAAAAACTTTAGCTATTTTGTGGAGTTTCACAAATTAAAACCAAAGTCTGGCATTGCTAAAATTGTCTAGTAAACTCTATGTATGATTGTTTGTTTAAAATCGATTCGAGTTTTCTCATCATGCCTTACTTGATTATATTTTATAATTCATTATTTGTTTTTAAATATATTTTGAGCATTGTGAATGGCTGAATTTTTAATATCGTAGTGAAGTAATTGGAAAATTAATAAAAAACAGCACAATTAAATTAAATTAAATTAAATTCGACTATACCCATCACTATCCCCAACCCATTTGAGACATTACCCGTGCTAAAAAGTAAATAGTGGTATCGAGATTTTTAGTGTATAGTATCGATTATTGCGACATCAGTCGATATTGTACTGAGGAATTGAGCAGAGTATCATATCGGCCCACAACTAGGTAGTTATTTTTAACAATAACCTAAAAATAGCTTAAAATTCCTTGAAAATAACTAAATATTAAATTATGTCCTTTATGTTTTATCTTTTTTCCTATCTATGTGTCCTATTATTTTTTACAATTTTCCATTTTCTCCCGTTTGTGTTTTTTTAATGTTTCCTCTTTTAGGAAGTTGCGTTGCGCATTTCACACTCCTCCCTGATGTGTTCCGATAGAATGAAACCTAGGTCGGGGGATTGGGCGGTGACGATCGATTTTATTTGAGAGGCAACCATTACCTCTTTGTCCATTGGCAGCAGTGTAAAGTGTGAACTGTGTTCTTCTTTTCATTGTAAAGGCCATATTGTGTTTGTCTCCCTTTTATATGTTTCTATCCACCTTTCCTATACCTTCTTCCAAATGTAATGCAATTGCCTCATCAAGCGAAATAGGGTTTTCCTTATTGAGATCCTTAGAGTTATAAATTATGTCAAGTGTTTAAACGGTTATAATATAAATGTTTACCAACACAATATATATATATTCAAACTTCAATTTAGATTCTGGAATATTATATATAGCTTAGTTTTAGTTTTATTTTCTTGGAATTGATCAAGTGGATTTTTCACACCTTTGTTTAATTCAAAAATAATTTTCATCTATCGTTGAAAACTAACATAAAAACTATGTTTGGTTGGTACATTTCACCAACTTACCTCCTTTCCAAAGCATCAAACATGCTATGCACACTTCAAGATGACTAAACATTTGATTAGAATATTTAATATAAGGATATTTTCAGTTTTCTTTAGAAATTATTCTCAAATTCATACTGGTAAGTAATGTGATTTTAAAAATATAAACAAAATTTATTTTAGAACCAATGAAATTTTAAAACACATTTTGTTTATTCATATTTTAATGTATATTTTTTAAAGCAGACAGCCGATATAATTTGTCAATCTACATATACTGTGTATATGGTTAAATAAATAATCTTAGGAAGATGGTCTATTTGGTAAATTGTTGTCAAAAGGTTGGTCTAAGATTTAATTTGAAGATTTTGATAAATTGTTCTTAATTTAAACTCACAATTGATATTGGAGTGAAATTTAACTTTTTTAACTGACTTATTTAGGTGAACAAACATGCTTTTTCCGGCGGTCAGGCGACGGTAGAGGAGCACCGTGAGAAAGGGGGTAACTGCGACGTGGATATTTCCTACCAGTACTTGCGGTTTTTCCTGGAGGATGATGCCAAACTGGAGCAGGTCCACAAGGTCGGTACAACAAATCACAGTAATGGCAAGGATTGCGGCCAGTGGCAGTGAAAGCTAGTCCAAACCAACTCTGTTCCAAGTAATATTACATAATTACAACACAAACACATTTATTATAAGTGAATAATAATAGACAATCAGATTCTTAAGAAGGAAAACTAGAGATGGGTCAGATACACTATTTCTCGAATCCGAATCTACATTTGATTTTCGAATATCGAATCTGAATCCTAGCAAATTGTTTGAAATTTAATGATTCACATATAGATCCACATTACACAATACAGGCCTGAACTGTGAATTAATATATATTTCAATCATGCTTTCAATTTCAATCAACCCCAACCACCCCTCACAAAATACTGGTTAAAATCCAGCCAAATTAAACAATCTAGACTCATATTACTGTTTAGAAATCATACTAATCAAATATTGAGTGTCTTTAAGTCATTTTTAAAAGTGTTGTACAATGAGTTAAGTTTCTAAAAACATGTGAAATAAACTGATTAGGCCGAATTACCTTTTGATAAACTTGAATCATTTTAGAGGTATTATAATTTATTTTGATAAGAAAGATAAAATAAAAATACAAACAGATTAAAAAAACCCCAACTAAAACAACATGCTTAGCAATTAAACATACATTGGAAAAGTGAACTTAATAATGCTTAAGTATGTATTATTATTATTCTTTTATATCTATTATCTATTTTCACATAGAAAACAAGAAATATATCCAATTCTTGCGATATATCAATTTCTGAGAAGTGAGAATACACTCTATTTAAAACACGGACATATTTTCGACTCTAATATGTTCGTTCCTATTTTATTAGGCAAGATTGTGTTTGAATATTTTTACAATTACTTCAATAACATATTTGAAAAAAATAATAAAATCTTAGTTAAAGTCAATTTAAAAACAAATGATGAATTAGCAAGTTGTTATTTGATTCTTAAAACTCGTTAGCACATACTAAGTGATCAGATTACCTGGATCGATTTCAAGCAAGTAATTGATATACCGGCTGTTAGGTGTAAATAAACAATTTTATCTGTGTTTAACTCTTGACAGTATTTATTTTTCATGAAACCCAACAACATATTGTAATGATATTGGTTTGGGGGAACAAAACTGGGTGTTTGTAATTGTAATTAGATGTCTCGAGAGTTTAATTTGTGTCTGTGATGTATGTGGATATGGTGTCTGGGTAGTGGCCTTCGTTTGTTTACATTATTAACTAGGGCTAATGACCTTATTCTACATTTACTAACGTATGTTTTTAAAAAGGCATGATGAACATCCTAGAGAGGTTGTCGCCAAAATGTGGTTACACCTCCTTACTTCTTTATCCTGTGGTCCTCACACCTTCAATTTGAACTCCGGTCAGTTTATACTTCCTATAAGTCTTATTTTAATTATCCAATGTTATGTAGTGACACACACACACACACACAGGTAAAGTTGTATTTCATTAATTAAAGGTTTGAATGAAGGGGTTATTGCCACCTAGACAAATGTCAGTAGGTATATTAATAAGTTTTTAATATCAATATTGAATGATGATGTTTTCTATTCTCCCTCTAGGCTGATGCAGGTATGTTTCCACTATACAGTATAACATACACTTTTACTAATCAAACTATCTTATGTCCTTTGTACCCTGATAATAATGATGATGATAATGACAATTATTAATAAAGTACATCTTTAGCTAAGTATTTTTTGACTCAAAAAGATTGATTGTGAAAAACATACATTTCAGGACTACCGATAGATAAAATCATCTCAACTTTACTATCATCATCATCATCATCATCATCATCATCATCACCCATTTTGGAATTATAAAGTTTTTGAGACTGTCTACTACAATAGCGTAATATTTTATTTTAATTATTCACTGTTTGATACCCCAGGTCTGAATGAGAATTCATACATGAATGCCTAATTTTTTTTAAAAGATTTCTAATGAATAGGAACCTTTTTCGACTAAACTCTTGTATTCTGCTAAATATATAATTGATTTACAAATATTTGATTGAGAAAATGGTGTTCCAGCTTAGCTGCAGTCTCTCCCCAGTAATTTGTATTTTACAACCTCACAAGCTGAAGATACACATACATTATCTTCTTATTCCGGCAACTATGTGATTAAAGAAATTATGTTAAGTATATATGAATATAAAAATATTGATAGTGCTTAAAAGTATGACATGTCATCATAATCTGGGCCCTTTGGCTTTAAAACGCTAGAAAATTATTATTCAATTTTTAGAAAATTACTTTTTTTTCGAGCCAAAATAAATCATCTTCTTTTAATCGCTTCTATTCTAATCCTCTCACTGGCACACTTTATGTTATTTGGTCCTCCCATTTCCTTGTCCTCCCTTGCAATCTTTTTTTCTACATACTTTATTTCCATCATTTTCTTTGTTATCCTCTCCTCATTACATGTCCTTACCATCTCGGTATTGCTTGCTCTACCATCGCATGTACTCCTGTACTCTTACTCTTTTCCGGATAACTTCATTCCTAATCCTGTTTCTCCTCATGACAGATAACATGCTAACATTCCCATGGCCTCCACTTTCCTAGTCTCGCTTATATTCACTGTCCATGTTGCTCCTGTATGTGACAATGGGTACAAGGTACGCCATAATTTACACTTGAAGGGCACTTCTCTTCTCCATGGCAGGTCTCTTTGAGAAATACTGTACTTTAATAGTCTTATAGACCTTTAGCCCGCAACCACTCCGTGATCGCTATGTATAATATATATTTACCATTAGAAAATACAAAGTGTCATAAAATCAAACACACTAAAATCTTTTCTGTCTACTCCTCGTTAAATTTTCTCTCCAAAAATGTAAAGAAAGAGGCAACATTTGCTTGCATTACTAAGAGTCCTTAGGTCCTTCGCCCAGATCCTTATTCTTCTTTTTACCGAATAAACATCTCGCTACACCTTCCATTTATTATTTTCCTGAATATAAAATTATAGATGATAAAGACAAATGGATTTTTAAGATTTTGACGAAAGTATACATTCTATCAGATGTCGAAACTAGAATACATGGCTTGAATATACAGACATTACTCAGAGGCTTAGATGATTGAACTTTATTTTAAATTAAATATGTTAAGAATATTTCTGTTATATTTTAGAGCAAGACGATACTAATGCAGACACATGAAAAAAACAGCAAACATCAAAACAATGAATTTGTTTTAAACTCGCGCCAGTGGCCGAATGGTCTTAGTAAGGTGTCACAATATACTGGACTGATGACGATAAGTTTGGGGTTCGAATCACGGCTGGTCGTATTGAAGGTTTCCAATCTTCCTTAAACGTAAATTATGGGTACACTTCCCCTACTCATTCTTAACATATGAGTGTAAGTAGCCAATATGCGTATATCCTGACTGATTAGTAAGACGCGCTGATAACAAGGAAAGTAGCTCTCCTGAAAGGTAGACCGCCACTTGGTATTGTTTCAAAGAAACAGGTTGCATCATAATATGGTACCCATTGGTCATAGTCATTCGACCAAGCTTTGATATCCTCTCTTTTCTTATGATAACAAAACCTTGGTTATACCATCTGTAAACTTGAAACCTGATATCGAAACCTTTCATGGCAGGAGACCGACTGAATCATAAAAAATAAAGGTTAGCTGCTTCTATGGCGCAATAGTCTAAGGCGCCATTCCCATGCTATAATAGACTGTCGATGAAGGAAATATCGGGAGTTCGGGTGCACTGAGGGTGGTTTTCCATTCTCCTTCTTCGAAAATATGGGTACACTTCCTATAAATGCTACCTTCCTCATCCCTAGTTCAGGTTAGCGTTATTAGTTCATAGGCGATGCTAAAATTTCAACTTGGCATTTATCAAATTTTTTCTTTAAAATATATATTTTTGGAAACTGGAAACTAATGAATTTATAAAAATATGTTTAAAAGTAAAAGGTTTTTATTTTTAATAGTCCCACAACATCAGTCCAAACAAACTGGACCAGAGCCACTCTCCCTCTACAGAAATGTGATTATATTTCCTCTAAATTCAACACATAACACATTATCGTAGGCGTAACCGGCACGGGTAGAAAAACCCGGTGGAGGAAACAGGAGACGGACAAACATTTACCTTGCAAGGGTGATTAAAAATGATTGTGTAGAGAGAGAAACTCGATGCACTCCAATCGTAATGGAAAACAGATATTCTGGTTTAGGATCAAAAAATAAATAGATTAATGGTTCTATAACTATAAACAGCGTTTATAAGCAAACAAACTCTTTGAGTAGTGACGAAGTTAAACAGGTAATATTACCATAGATTTATGTAAACGGTTAATAGATTCGTAACAAAACATGTTCAAAATAAACTAATTACAAGTTCAAATTTTTGTCTATAGTTTAAACACACTACTTGTATATAATATTAATATATGATGAAGCTATGAGTAGGATAATTGGATGAAATGCACCCATATTTGTGTGTATAAATAATGCAATGTTAGAATTGTGTCGCATTCAGACTAACATAATTTTGCACTGCTACCCATGTGTCAAAATTGTTGGTGCTATGTTTGTGTGTTTGGTGTAAAACGTGCTATCCTAGGGCAATGTTGTATATAAGTCGTATATGCGTTGTTTAGAAACTGATATACAAGTTATTCATATCTCCAGATATAAAACTATAAGGTTCAGGGGGTGACCAAACAAGTATTTCCACACAGTGAACTTGGAGTCGGCGCTACGAGACGTCAAAGTAGTTCTGCTATAAAAACTACAAACGCACTGACATTTTCTCGTACCCCTACATCCTGACGCTAAGGGCCCGGTCCCGATTACTGGCTTGGCCCAAAATGTATAAGTAGGGAAATTGGACTATTTCCCTTCACAGTGATGAATTAAGGGGGGGATAAAATATTTTGAAAAAGAAATAAACCTCAGTATACCCAACCGGGATACGAACCCCGATCTTGCCCGTCATCGGCACTAGACCGAGTTTGACATTTAGACTCACATCTAAGCCATAAGCTACATTGATGGATCAGCTCATTGTATAACAAACTACTTGAAATTATCTATTTCATTATTGATTAACAAGAGCCTATTTTGTTTAGCTTTCCTAATCTGTTTGATTATGACTATGTCTTAAATTTGCCGAGAGATGATTTTATAATCATGATGGGCAACGGCTTGTATTCCAAACTTAACAAATAGACTAAATTCTAGTCACAATATAATAACAGTAGTGACCAGACTGCAACAAACACATGTGGGAAGAAGTTGTAGCAGCCAGGACTGGCATTAGAGAACCTAACCCCCCAACTGGAAAATAGAATTAACAATTAAAGTTTAAAATTTACAAAATGTTGGTGTATGCTTATTTTAAGATTTGCAATAGTATGTGAATATATAGAACAGAATTTAATCAGGTGACCACAAATTGTTGAGGAGAAGAATATTTTGTTCCCGTAAAATCAAAATAGTAAAGTGATTTCTAAAATGAAGCGCAATACAAAGAAAAATCTAGGAAAATCAAATTGTTCTTCCAGAAAATATCTCTAGATAAACCCTGTTAGTTTTATCTTCGATATTTCATGTAATTTTAATAATCGTAACAACAATGTTAAAAAATTAAAAATGACATTTCGACCATGGAGTATAAATTGTTCGGATAAAACTAAGGTACAAAGAGGGTGAGTGAGAGGAGCCAATGATAAACCAGCGTTGTGTTTGCAGGACTACTCGAGTGGAGCCTTGCTGACAGGAGAACTGAAGAAGATGCTGATAGAAGTGCTACAGCCCATAGTAACAACACATCAACAGAACAGGTTACAAGTCACAGATGAAATAGTGCAACAGTTTATGACTCCGCGCAAGCTTAAATTTAGTTATGGCTCTTAAAATGTGTCAGATGAAGCCTTCAGAGAGACGCAAGTGGCTCGCAGCTAAGATCACGGATGCTGAGTTCCTGTTTTGTTGCTACTTTGACTCTTAAAAACATTTTAAAACATTAAAAATAACTTATTACAATTTTTAGAACTGAGTCTATAGCAATGACAAGAAATTACAGTAGACATTTGAAAGCAAATGAAGGGTATAGGGAAAAGTCCAAGTTTAACTCAAACTGAGCTGTGCTGCCATCTGTAAGTTTCTGGGGTTTGAGGGACGACATTTGTCCTGGAAAATATGTGTAGTGTGACTTCCTCCCTTTTCCCCTGTACCCTTTAAATGTCTTGTTCTTGTTGGCGGTTGAAATTGAACTTATTGGCTACTTTATCTTTTAAAAAACATTTATATCGTGTTTATTTAACGACATACAATAAATTTGTGCAAAGTCCAATTTTTCAACTCAAACCAAATATATGTAATATTCTCAAAGTCAAGCCAAAGGTTGAATATTTTTTGTTATTTGCTTTGTGCTTGATAGAATATTATATTGGGGCTATTTATAAAACTTAGACTAAAATCATATTAAAAATGTTTTATTCCACAGTTGTTAACTAATATTTCATTCAGAGCTGATGCTGATAATTAAGTTATCCCAACATGAAAATCCTTTTCTTTGGGTTTTTTCCATATGAATATTAATTTGTGATGTACATAACAGCTCAGATAGGCACTAATTGAACATAAATTAAGTACCTACTTTAGCTGTCACTATTTTAATTGGCAAAGCTTTATAATAATATCAAAGCCAAAATTTTTGTTGAAGTGAAGTCAAAGCTCATATATATGTTTTAAAGCCGAGTCGAAGATTTGAAGCTCTGCATACTCCCAACATTTAATAAATTGGATGTTTATTTATAAAAATCTATGATAGTTCCAACTTCCCTAACCTAAAGGAACGGAACAAAGCCACTGTATACATCAGCAGACACAGTGCCACATGCCAACATAACACCACTGTTGCCCTTAACTAGCAACTCACATTTCATCATTTTGTGGTTATTTATTACTTTGTCTTGTCACAACATTTATCTTAAGTTTATTTGGTAAATTATATTTTATGGCATTAATAATTGAACTGCTTAGATTTAAACCAGCTCATTTATAAAAGCCACATGTGCAAATTAAAATAAGTATAAATAAGCAATCATTAGTCACACAGCATTAGTGTTAAGAGCAAAGTGTTTTGTAAGTAATGTTTTCAAATTAATCTTTGCTGATTCCAACCTCACATTCATGGAAGATGTTAAATTTAAAAATTCTCGAATATGCTCGGAGAAGTGTGTGCCCTAAATATTATATTTTCTGCAATAAATAGGCCTATACAAATCTTATCTCTTAACACAAAAAACATTATTGGTTTCAAATCCAAGTAAAAGTATCCAACAGTATTCTCTCATTGTAAAAACAAATTTTACCTCTTCCAAATAATAATCCCATTGTTTAAACAAAAATCTCACAATAAACAAGGATTGTCCCATGCAAGAAACAAAATAGGTATTAATAGATTATCTTACACCCAACTAACCAGGTAATTATTTATCATCCTAAAGGGGAGGATGCTCAAACAATACAAAAGGCAATACAAAAAAAGGTCACAATAGGAGCGAGTGCTATGGAGTTCAAGGCTTTGAATGTTTTACCCAAAACATTCCAACACCGAAGCTCGCAACTCTCACACCTGTTGCCGAGTTTATCAAAAGGGGCCGTCTACCTCAATAAAGCAGTAAGAGACTGCAACCTGCCTATTAGTTCACAATAAACAATAGAAAAATATCAGATCAAATACCTTGGGTATGGAGGGCATATCTAATTAAAAGGAAATAGCATAAGTCATTATAAGCTATCGCTCAATTAGATATTTAACATTTCTATTCAATGTTTACATTGTTGTTGTGAAGATGTATAAAAATATAGATGAAATTCATAAACAACCATGAATTTAAGCCAATGTTATAGAGTCTGAGGTTAAATATTCATCAAATTAATAAAATGTTAACATAAGATCTTGATAAACGTATAAATGTAAATGAGACTCATTAAAAATTATGAACATAGCCAGAAGGCATTACAACAGAAAATTTTACCAAAACGTATTTAATTCTAAATCTATTAGTAGCAAATAACAACAAGATATTCCATATTCAAACACTAAATATTCACCCCTTTAGAAATGTCATGTTGCAAAATAACAACACGAATAATCTAAATTCAAACATTAAATATTTGCCTATCAGAACTAGTATGTTGCAAAATAACAACAAGAAAACTTACATCAAAATATTAAATATTTGTCCATTAGAAATGACATGTTGCAAAATAACAACAAGAATAATCTAAATTCAAACATTAAATATTTGCCTATTGGAACTAGTATGTTGCAAAATAACAACAAGAAAACCTACATCAAAATATTAAATATTTGTCCATTAGAAACGGCGCATAGCCAATGACAACAAGACAATTTAAATTGAAATATTGAATAGTTCCCGTGAACATTATTTAAATATTACAGTAAAT
>CABFOV010003210.1:20925-48287 GCA_902141375.1 Timema poppense | reverse complement strand
TTTTTTGGTTTTCTCTTTTAGGAAGTTGCGTTGCGCGTTTCACACTCCTCCCTGATGAGTTCCGATAGAATGAAACCTAGGTCGGGGGATTGGGCGGTGACGATCAATTTTCTCTAAGAGACATCCATTACCTCTTTGTCCATTGGCAGCAGTGTAAAGTGTGAACTGTGTTCTTCTTTTCATTGTAAAGGCCATATTGTGTTCGTCCCCCTTTTATATGTTTCTATCCACCTTTCCTGTACTTTCTTCCAAATATAATACAATTAATTTTATTACTGTGATAGTCCACATCCTAATGTTAAAATTATCACCAACTTCCTGTGGTTTTAGTTTGGTTCGCTAGTGTATGTGACCCGGTTTGGTGGCTACGTGATCTCAGGTGGTATTCTTGCCATTTACTGGTACATCAAGATTCGGATCTCAGTCGGGTGTACTGCAGGTGCTATTCTTGCAGTAGACTATATTGCCATTTACTGGTACATCAAGATTCGGATCTCAGTCGGGTGTACTGCAGGTGGCTTTCCACTCTCCCTCCATACAAATATGAGAACATTCCCAATCCCTAAAAATCACTATAGTAATTAGTACATAAGCGTGTAACCCAAACTGCTAAAATAAAAGTATATGGTTATATGAAACTTTGAATTTTGTATAATATTGAAACTCTCCTAATAAGTGCACTCTGCATTTAAAGGATTAATAAGAGTTAATAATAACTTAACTAATAGCTGGTTGTATATGTAAGAAGTTACAAGAAAGATTGGTAGAAACACACATGTACACTAATACAATATCCCTTTTACAGTGAAAAGAAGAATACAGTTGCTGGCACTAGTGTAAAGTGTGAACTGTGTTCTTCCTTTCATTGTAAAAAACATTTTGTTTTTTATGCCATTATATCGGCTTCTATTTAGTTTTCCTAATTCTTCTTCCATGTTTAATAAAATAAACCTCAAAAGATAAAAAAAAGTTTTCCTTAAATATCTATATCATATATTATTAATAATAATAATAATAATTGTTTAAATTAGAAGTGGAGTAGAAATTGTTTGGATAAAACATCAAACAAACACAAACACATGTTTAAGGACAAGGTTTCACAGTTAGGTGGCGTATTCAGGTTAAGAGAGCAGTGAGTCTGGCAGTAAAAACTTGTCCTTGAGAATATATTTGTTTTTTTTTATGTTTTAGCCAAACTAGTTCAACTCCTATGACCAAGGTAAGTACTGGCTATCCTTCCTAATCCAAACCACATCTAGTCTACTGCTCTTTTCCAAATATAGTGACAAGATGATATATATATATATATATTCAATATATTGAAGTTTTTGTAAAATATTAATTGTTAGGTTTTATTACTTGCATATGTGCTTAATTTGTTGACACTTTTATCACATTTATTTAATTATAATTATTACATATTATATTTTGTTTATTGCACTTTATTACATATACAATAGAGCCCCCATATCCACTGGTAATACGTTTCTAGATGTACCGGGGTTACGTGAAACCATGGATAGTATCGAACTGTTATAAAACATAATATTCATACAACATACATATATACGGTAAAGTTTAATTAATAAATTATTCTCAGTAAGATACGAGGCGACTCCACAATGTGAGGTCCGTTGAGATATGACCGCCAAAATAGACTCTTAGGTGGGCTCACGCATGCACAGTAGCATAGATTGACTCGTCAACTTTCTGTCGATCACCTTACTTCAGTTTTATCCCCATCTGATGTTCTATGAGAGTGATTTAAAATGAGTGCTGTCATAAATACTCCTGCCAGTTGGGAGGTTCGAGGTTGTTAGCAGAAAACCTTAACGCTGCAGAAATGTACTGTCGGATAAGTAAGGTTTACAGGCCTGATGTTACAAGTGAAAGGTGGGTGAGACAATGGTCTGTTTAAAGGTCACACCAATGTTCATGATGAGGAGCGCAGTGGCCGACTAAGTGTGGTGACTGACAATTTAGTGGAACGTGTGGACATGAAAATTCGTGAAAACTGTTGTTTCACACTTCGGAACTTTCTTTTGAATTTTCAGAAGTTTCACAGTCACTCATTCACAAAATTGTGACAAAAAAGCTAGGCTACAAAAAACTGTGCGCCAGATGGGTCCCCAAATTGCTGACCCAAGCACACAACCAAGTCAGCTTAAATATTTTTTCAGCGTTTTGAAAAGGAAGGAAATGAACTTTTTTCTCTAATCCTAACCGGCAACGAGACTTGGATTTCGTATACGGATGTTGAAACAAAACAACAATCAATGCAATGGCGTCATTCGACATCTTCAAGGCAAAAGAATTCAAACACGAACGCTCCGTCAAAAAAATTATGGCTTCTATTTTTTCAGATCAGAAGGTTGTCTTGCTTGTTGATTTTCTTGAACGGGGCAGAACCACTAATGCTGCTGGATCATCCACCCTACAGCTCAGACCTCCTTCAAGCGACTATCACTTGTTTGTGAACATGAAGCAATGGCTGCCCTCTCAGCGTTTTGCAGAAGACTAGCTGAAGAATGGTGTAAATCACTGGCGGCAGATTTTTGAAAGGGATATAAAGAAGTTGGTGCCAAGATATAAATAATGTCTCTAAGACAATGGAGACTATGTGGAAAAATAAAAGAGGTATGCATGTATTTTTAGCCCTTTATAACACTTTTTCTATCCCTACTGAGTTGGACCTTTCTTTGTGGACGCGCCTCAAAGTACATAATAATGTGTACTGTACACTACAGTGTACTCACTACTTTCCATTCTTGTTGCTGTGACGATCACTAATGATGATGATAGTGATAGCACAAAGCCCACGATGAGAAGATGTAGTGGGGTGATGGTGTAGACATTGTGATTGGACAGCAGATAACTGAAACTGCCAATACTGGGCCCTACTTTATATTAAAATATAACATTGGCTAGCTTAGCTTAAAAACTAAAATGCTACAAATTTAATATGAAATTTTTCTTTATTTGTGTAATACAATAAATTTTTGATATATTTGAATTAAACCACAACAGATATAATTGAATCTTATTACCAGTTCAGGCTCTACACATATTTACATTATTGGATCAGGTGTACGGGAGGTGGAGGAAATAACGTTGGGACACCCGACCGGGATTAAAAGCCCAATCTCCTTGTCACCAGCATTCCGCTCTGATACAAGAGTGAATATCAAATCATTGTAACTACAGGAATGTCCGCATGAAGGAGACCACAATTCAATTCATCTAAATTAGTTGAAAAATTACTCCTGGACACTGTAATTAAACCTGGAACCTTTGGTTTAGTGAGCCAATGCTCTACTACCGAGTTATTCAGGATTTGTTCCATGCTCGAGGTTATTCTTCACTAGTTTTAAGGCTAAGTCTGTTATGGACATGTGTAAATCGTCAGCCACACATAAGTGATTAGTATTTATCACAGGCTATCAGATAGCACAGCCACCTGTGACTCAGGAGGGCTAATTTAAATGATCACACAACCAACAATGTAGGCTGTATCAATTTCATTTCAACTGCTTTTTGCACACAAAACCTTCAATTACTGTGGCTTCTAGCCAAATGTACATAAAACCCATTTTGTACATTTTGTTGGTGTTTGTCGCTGATGATATGACAGTTATTCTAGTACTAAGAATCATCTTAAAACACGTCCCATACAGCATATATTTTAATTTTTAAATTATTGTTGAGATATGTTCCAGTTCAAAACGAACCTAAAAAGATGTGTTGAGAGTTGATATGAAACTGATAATAAAACATACTATTGTAATATATTCATGTTTTAAATTTTATTTTATTAACAATTGTAACAAAAATGTGTTATCCTTTGTATATTTTTTATCCAACCAATCAAGTTTTTTCTTAAAATTATGACCAAAAAAAATCCAAGTATTTTAATGTTTGTTTGACTTTAAAACTATTCATATATTATGTAAAAAGTGTAGCTTTAAGGAGGCATTATTTGAATATAACTGTAACCCTTCTCGTGGTCAAATAGCTGAAGATGTCACTCTCACAATAGACTTGACTGCCGTTGTCCATGAGATTGTGCTTTGAATCCCACTTTCCCTTTGCGTAAACGTAAACATAGTTACACTTCGTTCAAATTCAATTTCTTCATAACCCTAAAGAAAAGTGAGATGCATTGATAAATTATTGTCGTTATACAATCTTTGAATATGTAGACAATTGAAAAAACACATTGTTTTGGGAAGAATGATATCTTGTCATCTCAAGAGATATTATGTTTATCTTTTTGTTGCTCTTAAGTCAACTTAATAGTTGTACACCTGCTTCATACCAATTATCTACCTTTTCTGGGAAAACAAAATTATACAAAACATTCGTATTGGTAAGAATATTAAATTTACCCATGTGACAATATTATTAGGCAATTCAAGTTTTGACATCAATATGAAATAAATGATCATTTATAAATTGGACTGATATAAGTATTATTGATATAATTTTTAAATGTATAAAATATATTTTATTAATCATATTCCCTGAAAAGCTTCAAGTTTTAAAATTATTGCTGTAAAAAATGTACAGCCACTCACTATTTTCTATTTTAAGTAAACAGATGTGTCCACATACATTTTCATCTGCTTGCTATGAGGAAAATTCATACAGTAATAATTCAATAGATGAGTGTTAATGATGACCTTTTCTTTAAAACTCTTAAAAAATGTGCTACCTCATAGTAGTAACTTAAAATATTGTTGAATAAAAACTTGAATTAATTATAAATTATGGTCCTCTCTTACCTTATTAACAAACTTTGTTTCTTGCTCCCATTGGTTTGTCCTACCAAATCCTTTGTTTCCTCTTTCAGGAAGTTGTGTCGTCACATTCCCTCCTGATGAGTTCCAATGTAATGACACATTGTTCAAGGGCGTGAGAGGTGGTCAGAATTGGCATCAACTATTTCCAGCCTGTGGCCGACCTTTCATGTCCATGATTTTGATACACAGATGTTTTGAATCTGTGAGAACAGTATTCTGACACATGCTGTTATTTTTATTTCTATCAATCATGTGTCAAAATTTAAGCCCGATTATTGGTTGATGATGATGGAATTGTGAAGTATTTATCAAGCAGACCAGATTGTCTGTGAGTCTGGCAGCCGGTTATTTTTCACTATATAATACGATATAACAATTGTCAAGTGTGAACAACGGATGAATTGACTGGGGAACTGATAAGAGCAGAAGGTGAAGCAGGTATACAATGTTTATACAGGGTGCCGAGAGTGATTTGGAAGGAGAACAAGGTACTGGAACACTGGAAAAAAGGGAGTTATAATACCTCTTTTCAATAAAGGAGATAAGGAAGAGATGTACAAAATATAGGGAGATAACGCTGATGTGCCAATGTACAAAAATATATGAGAAGATTCTGGAAAAGAGAATAAGATTAATATGAAAGGAAGGTGGAGAGAGGAACCACATGGATTTTGGGAACAAAGGTCTACAATAGACCTAACCTTTGCCATACGACAGCTGGTGGAAAGAAGGTATAGTATGGGAAAGACTTGGTAATGGTATTTATGAATGAGGAGAAGGCATTTGATAGTATGGATAGAAATATGTTTGGAAAGAGGGAGTTTTAATGAGAGTGAAAAGCGTGTATAAGGCTAACAGGAGTTGTGTTGTGACGGAGAGTGGAAGGATGGAGTGGCTCAAGATTAAAAAAATTGATTGAAGCAAGGGAGTTGCCTCTCACCATTACTATTTGTAGCGTGTTAATTACATTTTAACACTTCACTTAATGAAGCCTTATTACTATTACTACTAGAACTAATAAGTTCTAATAATGTGTGGCAGATATAGACTCACTGCGACATCACAAGTGGGAGACGCCCAATTCTCATCAACAGTTGCCCCAGAGAACGAGGCAACTCAGCTTGGAAGACCAACACACAAACATCCAACACCTAGAACAGACAACGAGTAAATGAGAGAGGCTTCATTCGGGGTGCTCCCAACAGCCGTCGGCGAGCGTTAGTGTTCAGGTGGCGTGATGTTAGAAGATTACCACCCCTCTTTTTACTTTGAGATAACCTTGCCAAATTGTATTTGTCCCACTGTCCTTGGTTCACGTATTGTAGGTAACCACTCTTCGGAGGAACTGCTGGAAGATATTCACGGGCATCTGCTAAGACTACATACTGAAGACCGCGATGGTTGAGGCGTCTGTGTCACCTCCTTGCCGCAGTGCAAGCTACGGCGGATACTATAAGTATTGCGGGATATTGTAATCTTTGTTGAGCTTTGAGCTCTAGTGTTCTATGTCCATATGATGTAGGTTTTGTATGTCAGTATTACTGACTTATTTACCTATGTCCATAAGGCATAGTTTATAGCCTTATGCACTATCTTTCTATGTTTATTAGGCTTAGTCGCAAATATTAAGGTCAAGATTAGGCTCCTTAGACTCTATGACCATGCTTTGGCTAGTTTAAAGATTAGAATTTAATAATGGAGGATACCAGTCTATCTATTTCTTTGTTTCACGACCTGATTGGGTCTGTAACTGACACTTGTCTCTGATGTGCCTTACTGTGTACTGGAATGCGGTGCACAACCTGTGGAAGTGCTACTTGTCCATAGTAGTGGGCCGCGGGGTTTTGTCTGTGGTGTACGGCCCCCTTGTAGCTCCTTAAACTTGGACTAAATTTATGTGGCTTAGTTATTTATATTTGAAATTATGTGTTGTGGTAGAAACCTCACAGTCAGCTGGCTGTAGTAAAGTTATGTATGATACATTTGTAATTATATTTGATTATAGACACTAGTTGCTGCCTCTCTTTCTATTTGATGAGTTAGTAACTGTCCTGCTTTAACGAGTTACAAGCTTTCTGATCTACACCTATGACCTATAAGTGCGGGTTATAGGGTGTACCTGGGTGCTTCACACCTGGTGCTCCTTTGTCGAGCTAGTTATATCCTCATGTTTGAACAACTTCTACCTTTAATCCTATGTACTTCCTCTTCACTTGTTTGAATATTAATAAACTGATTTGTTAAACTTGTAATTTGTTCCTTCCAATCAACATTTATAAGTTTATCAGTGTTGTATAGTTGTAACGGTAATGGAAATGACCATGAACAAAGAGGCAGGAAGACTCGGGGAGGAAAGAGTGAAAGCCACGATGTTTGTTGATGACTTGAAGGTATGGGGGGAGAGGGAAGAGGAGATAACAGAAAGTGTTCAAGTGAGAGGAGAATAATGGAAGAAATTAAAGGAGTAAGAGTGATGGAAGGGTAGAGGAAGATGGGGGTGTTTTACTAAATTACCCGACCACAGGCTGGAAACATTTGAAGATGATGATGATGATGATAATACTGCAAAACTTTGGCTCTTGCGGACGGTTATTTTTCATCATGTAACATGCCCGGTAATTCTAAGAAGTCGCATGTGTGTGCGATTTATATATTTATTTTATATAATCATGTAAAATCGATGCATTGAATGTGTTATTATATCCCAACAAATTCTGAAAATTGAAAAATTACACCTGGACACGGGAATCGAACCCGGGACCTTTGGCTTTGTACGCCAATGCTCTTACCACTGAGCTATCCTGGATTCGTCCCGTGCTCAGGGTCATTCTGCTGGTGGCTGCGTTAGCTGATAGCTCGTCATCTTAATAAAAAATCACACATTTGTAGCCGACGATTTCCGCACGTCCATCATAGACTCTGCCTTAAAATATGAGTGAATAATGACCATGGGCACGGGACGATTCCTGGATAGCTCGGTGGTAAGAGCATTAATGTACTAAGCCAAAGGTCCCGGGTTCGATTCCCGTGTCCAGGCGTCATTTTTCAACTTTCAGAATATATCTAGATTGAGTAATCCTCACTAAAAAGCATAAATAATAGCTTTGACTATTTGATTCTTAACCCAACATTATGGACACTAATCAACAAAGAAAATTTAAGATGACATTTCCAGTATATGATAAATGACGCCCTTCGTAGGCCACATAGATAACCACAGTTTCAAAACGCAACCATTGAAGCCCTTCCGTGGGGCTAAATAAGAGAGGGAGATTTTTGGTGTACAAAAAATGGTGCCCAACGTGGGGTTAAACTACAATAACACATCCAAATCAAGAAGCTCTATGGGCTGGGAAACAATCCAGTTTATATATATAAACGTCCTTGAGAACAGAGTTGTAAGGGCAGATATATACTTTCTCCAAGACTCTCTTCTGCTTTTTCTGATGACACGGTGAGCTCGAGCACGTAGAATCCAGAATGACTCCAGATTCTCCAAAGTAGGACGTCGATGAAAGAGACGTAGAGAAATAGCCAACCAACACTCCTCGTTCTACCAGGGAACAGGACGGTGGCGCTGATTTGACGAGGATTTAGGAATGGAAGCCCTCACCGCCGTGATGATCGTCGAAGTAAAATGTCCAGCCTTGACATCGACGTCAGGAGAATTGCACTTGTTAAAAAGGATGAGCTCGTGGAATGTATCCCAGTCAGCACATTTGATTACTTACCGGGGTAGCCGTGGTGTACTGGGAGTATCTTGAAGTAGTGAAAGCAGAATGGGAAAGTGATCGCTACCGCATAGGTCCGAGTGAACCTCCTAAAGGAAGTGAGAATCAATCCAGGAGCTACATAAAGCTAGGTCGATGGCAATGTATACACCATTATAGGTGGAAAATTATGTATTGGTCCCGGTGTTCATTAACACCAGGTTTCCCGAGACAAGAATATCCTCTTCCATCCTCCCACGGGCATCTGTAAAATTAGATCCCCACACCAGTGGGCCTATCCCGGAGATGTTGCGATTTTATCTTACTACGGTGAATCTCGACATGTTCAACTCGAACTCGTAATTTCATATCCGTAAAGTAGCCATTCCTGAGTTAATAATCTCGCAATTCGTGTTGAGTCTTCTAATTTCGTATTAAGCGAAACATTCCGAACTTCCGGTGTCAAAAATTGTGATTTGAGATTTACTTTATAGCTATGTGAACGCACCCTTCAGCCATTTAAACAATAGAATAACAAAAATGTTGTCTTCGACATCTTCGTTTTATCTCGGTTTTATTTTTGTTGGTTAAGGTTAGCTCGATAAAGTCTAAATAAAATTGGATTGGAAGAGAATAAGCAAAGAGCAAAAGCAGATTACACTTTATGTATGTTTCTTTGTTTCGCTAAATGATTTAATAAAAAGCTATTACTAGTATAACTTATTACATCATGTATGATATATCTTAATAACTTTAATAGGTACATAAAAAGCCAAAATTAAATAACATACAGCATATGGATGGAATGCCTTTCTATTTGAATAAAACCGTTTATTAAGCCTGAACAAATTAATAAATTTCTTATCACTCAGCTCAAAAGCGTCTTCGCGTTCACGAAATATACGTGGCATTCTATTAAATTCATTTTCAAATTCTTCAAGTTCTCTTATTATCAAATAGTAAGGCTATGTTTACGCCATTTTACATTTTGTCCAACAACAAATATTTTCGAACTATCTGTTGCGATATTGACGATTCCGAGAGGTAGAACCGCAGTGAGATCTATCCGAATGAAAAAATCTCAATCCGTAACGAAATTTTTTTCAAGAATAGCTAAATAGAAAAAGTCTCGAGATTGTGTCACGTGAACGACCAATCTCGCAATGGAATCAATTCGAAACATCTCGGGGATAGGCCCACAGGTTATGTGCGTTAAAGTCCCCCAAGATAATATAGGGGGCGGGAAGTTGTATAAAAAGGGCCTCTAGACTCCTCTTTGAAACACGTTCACATGGTGGGAGGTAGATGCAGAATACTGTCATCTCCATAGCAAGAGAGACTCGGACAGCGATCACTTGGAGATCAGACACGATATTAATATTCTTATGGTATATATTGCTTCGTGCGAATATAGCCACAACTCAGCTAGCCCGATCAAAGAAAGGCTTGTCGGTACGATACACATCGTACCCACGAAGCATCGGGTTGTCATTTGGGCGGAGGTGGAGCTCCTGCAAACACAAGATGGAAGGATGCAGGGATAAAATCAGTTGTTTAATTTACTCTACACGAGCATAGAAACCCCTACAATTCCATTGTAGTAGCAACATTATTCATTCATATAAAATTTAATTGCCCTCGCAATCCATGACACTATCTCTTAGGAATATAAATGGATTGATGACCTTTTTAGGGCCTCTTGCCTTTCCCAGTCTCTCCTGGATCTCCCGCTTCAGGAGAGGCTTTGATTTATTCTGGAGAGACTGGGTCGGTGTATCCTTGCGCAAAGGCTCTTTCAAGGCCTACGACAATTTTTTTATAGTGGTTTTTTAGTTGATCCCTCGCTGGTCCTTCCTCAAGGCACCAGTGGGACTCGCCTTTGCGGGCTCGCCTGTTCCGCCACTCATCCCAACATCTGGAGGCCCAGAGCCAAAAATGAGTGGCTCAAAAATGGCCGCACTTATTTTAGTACCCCGAGGAGGGCTCGGGGGTGTTCCCCGTGGTGGTTACGGGGGAGGGGGTTCCTCGAGGAGGCCTCCTCGGGGGTACAGATGGTGAAGACGTCTTCTTTGTAGGTGTCGCTTCCTTTACCAATTTTGGATCCAACTTAGTTGGTGCTGGTTGACTTTCATGTCTCGAGTATAGACGAGTGGCACAGCTCGTTTAGACGTCTTAGCGAGATTAACTGCGCAATGGCAGTAGGGACAGTTTATGTTCTGACTGACAATCTGGCTATATGAAGTTTGAAATACCGGAGCCTGACTATATACGTATTCCTTGCCTGCCTGGGCATGTGATATCTTCTTTTCGGATTTAGTCTCCAGGACTTTTTTCTCCACCTTCCATTTCGGACAGGCCCGAGATCCTTGCAGTTCACGCAGAGTTTAGGAGTCTCACATGGTGTATCGTGAGCCTCTTTACCGCAATCTGCACAGGTTGGCTTGCCACGGCATCGCAGCTTCGTATGCCCAAATTCCTGGCACTGAAAACAGCTCCGAGGGTTAGGGACATACGGCCGGACCCTCAGCACGTGAAAACTCGCTAGAACCTCCTTCGGAAGGGTAGGAATCGCAATCTCCTCAATGCTCACGCAGTCGAGGTCAAAGCAAGTGACCACTTCCTTGCAAACATTGAGGAACCCGTGAGGTTCCACCTTCACCGGTATATGAGTCGTATTACTTGATGGTATTTCAGTAATTGCCATAATGTCAGAGGACTGGACGTCAGTCTCAGTCTGAATCAATATTGTGCCATGACGCAATTTTCTTATCGATACATCAGATTTTGCTGCATCATTTGTCGCTATTTCATGGACAAAAGGGCTGATGCGCTTAAAGTCCTCACTGTCATCGACTCGAGACATTATCAGGAAGCGGGGCTGGGGCCTTACCACTTCCTGGATTTTTCCTATATTAGGGTTAGACGGCCTTACCCATTTCCGCCTCTTATCGTCATTACGGCCCTGTGAGGGGCGGGCAGAGAGTTGCCGGTGAGGCTTGGCAGTACGGTGCTAGCGGACAGTAAGGTTTCAGCTGCGACAAAGGATTCGGCCACGCTATTTTTGGGGACAACCCGCACAATAGTCGGATTGTAGACCCAGGTTGATCCAAGTTGGTACTACCACATGAGGTCCTGTTAATCCTCCTAACGGGGAGCCCCACACGACGCAGACATGACAACCTTCGCATGGGGCAGCGCCAGTATAGAGGTCATCGCAGCAAGTGGGTGCAGGAAAGCGCCAATTTTACGTCCGGGCCCTCATGAACGCAACCGGTCTTTTCTCACAGTAGAGTACCCGGTTATTTTCATCCCTAAGGCCCTTCTACTAAGATATTACAACCGGCGCACTTTCATGAAGGAGCTCGATTGCAGAGGTGTCCAGTAACTGTCCAAGGAGAACCGTGTTAGCAGCCAAGGTCATCAACGGAGAAGCAAAAGGCTTCCATGCAGGAATGAACGGCACAGAAAGGGAAGAAAGAAGTAAGGAGAGAAAGAGAAGGGAGAAGAAGGAAAAATAGATAAAGGGAAGGAAGAATAAAAGGAGCTAAAAGAAAGATATAAGATAGGTTTGTCCTGCACTGAAGCCGCCCCTTTTAATCGCCTCTTACAACAAGAAGGGGTTACTGCGGGACTATTCTAAACCCCGTCCTGAAGGGGGATTAAAATTAAAAATCTGACTTAAGTGAAGCTATGATCAATATTTTAAACATGGAACTATTGAAATATCTGTAGGTAAACACTACTTTGGATAGCACATCATACTAAAGATAATAAATAGGATAGGAACCCATATATTGCCAATGTCATGAAACATACTGCCTCATGTTAATTTGGGTCGGGGCCGGAAAGTGGGGGGGGGGTGTACATTTAGACCAGGGGTGGAAAATCTGTAGCACGCGGCACACCGACATGAAACAAATTAATATTAATACAACTTTTCCCAACGTGACGTAATTTCTTAGTGTTAATAATATTTTAACAGACATGTCCCAATGAACTTTGTGAGGTTGATGGTTAGACATCATTTTGGCTCTTAAGTGCACAGATTGTGTGCGTAGAAGACAAGTTATGAACCAAACACAAATATCTTGGCTAGCAAAATGTAACAATGTTTCAAACTAATGTGGGATGGATTATCTAAATTTATCATTTCAATATATGATACATATCAAATTATCTTATTTATTTTCACTAAAGGTGCTACTTTAAATGGTTTCACTATAAGTTATTGGAATTAATTTTGTTTAAGACACTCATTTAACCATTTAATACGATAAATTTTTCCTTATTTAAATATAGGCATTATTAAAATATCTACAATTTGATTTGAGTTATTCATTACAATACTTACTCTTCATCAAGTTTAATTTTTAAATACCCATTAAAAATGTAAATAATAGGTGGCACATTAGACTAATTCAAAATTCAACTAGCTCTTTAGTGACACACTGGTTGGACAAGTTTCGTCACCCCTGATTTAGGGTTAAGTTAGGTACTTTCACATTTTGTCCATGCAATAAAACTAGTCAAAGTATGCATTTATAAAAACAGTAAAACAGCCCTACTCTTACTGGTTAAAAGTAGTAGGCTACTGCTATGATTAAAAGAGAAATTAGTTTAAATGTAGAGGTAAGGTCACATAAATAATTTAAAATAGAAAAAAAATTGTACAGTTCTTTCACTTTTTATATTCAATGTCTTAATTAGTTAATAATGTTAAGCAGGGCTGAAATAAAATTTGACACACTGTAAAAAACTAAATGTAAATTCTTGTAACTATTGTATTTTTACTATTAAATAAATGTTTCGGAACTTCGCCCGGAATTTCTCGCTCTATTTGTTGAAAATACTGATATTTACTCAAAACTCGTAATATTTGTGAAACGAAATAATATACACCAGCAAACCCAAGCATAAATTGCAATATACTTACGTAAAACTTTGTTTTTAGTCCCGGTTTTAAATTTTATAATTTTGTTTTTAAAGAATTGATGTCCTCATTTGTATGTTTGGACCGATAAAAAAGCTCAATGTTGGGTCCACAAGGGTCAACACTTCGTATTAAAATATCAACTTCCGGTTAAAATTTTCAACATTTTATTAGGTATTGCAAATCTTCATGCCATCACATTGCTATTAAATTCCTCATTTATAACTTTTGACCAATAAAAAATGTTAATATTGACTATTGAGTTAAAAAGGAGAAAGGTCACTGTTGTACAAACATTTCTCCTAATGGGTTTAAGGAAAAACAACATAAACTTTTAGAGACTCACTTATATTTAGTTACTTATGACATTGTAAAATCATTGCGTTAAAAATTAAGTAGTATCTCTTTACAACTAAAGCCCACAAAATTATATTAATATATTTGCCAATATCTCAGAAACTGTTGGATTTATAAAAATATATTTCATATAAAAGTTTTTTATTTTTAATATTATTACAATTTTTCACTGATAATCTATTTAGTATCTCAAATAGTTGCGGAGATACGGAAGTTTCTGCTTCTGTAAAGAAACCTAAAATTCATTTTCATGCTAAAATGAAAATAGCCAGTTTATTTATAATCTTAATCAACATCTAGATACGAATTTTAATCAAAATCGTTAGAGTCGATTTGAGAAAATTGATTTTTTTTCTCTTTTCGCCCTTTCTTAAACTACTCTTAATTTTAAGTTTAAACAGACACACAGACAGACGTCATTGCAAAGACCACTTTTTAGGGTTTGGGGGTCTTGAGACGTCAACATCCATCAACACTTCAGGTTAGATTTTCTTTTGCGGTCGCAATACTTTACATTTAGTGTTCGAAAATTTATATATATAATTTTTTTTTATAATATCTCCTAAACTATTTGAGACATGATATTACTTATCGTTACAAATATGTGGGTCTCTTTATATTGTATAAGAAGCATATTTTCTTCTTTATTTATGCTTGGGTTTACTAGTGTATATGATTTCGTTTCACATTATATATTACAAGTTTTGAGTAAATATCACCCTTTTCAACAAATAGAGTGAGAAAGTCCGTGCGGAGTTCCGTACCATTTATTTTGAAACACTGCTTGCGGTAGTTTCTGTAATGGGCGATATAAATAGCACAAATACTGTAAATACCAATTCAGCTGGCAATTCACAGTCGTTGTCCGTAGTAATGTGCAAATATGAGTTTTTGCTTAGCTTAAAAATT
The DNA here is from genome assembly GCA_902141375.1 of Timema poppense. Classification (NCBI taxonomy): domain Eukaryota; kingdom Metazoa; phylum Arthropoda; class Insecta; order Phasmatodea; family Timematidae; genus Timema; species Timema poppense. The sequence continues at coordinate 33,582 of CABFOV010003210.1, read as the reverse complement.
GTAATGTTTTTAGCCATAGCATTACCACTTTCAATTCAAGTGAAAAGTGTTAATATTGACTTCTTTAAGGCAATTGTAATTGTAGATACGGCTAAATCAGCATTAAATTGAATACAAGACAATTGAGAAAATAAATTCAGAATAATATTTTGTCAGGCCAAGAGAATTTCAAAAAAATTATATGTGAAAATAAAAATTCCAAGCGTTAGAAATATCCATCAAAACCGAGCTAATTTGACCGATCTAAACGACTATTTTTCGAGTGAACACATTTTTACCTTATCTTGACCATCTGATTTCAGAGTCAGATTCAAGATTTTTCAAGCTATTTCAAATTTATTTAAACACTGCAAAAAATAAAACCTAAATGGTATTTTGATTTGGCCAAAGTAGATGAAGAGATACTGGGTGCAACAAAAATATTAAAATCCTATTTACCATCTTCTATAGAGGTACTTCACAGATAATTGAAATTATGGAGGGAATTCTGGATACAGAAATCCGAAAAAGTTGATACACTAATGATAACATACAAATGTGCGTCTATGTTTCCAAACATCGAGTGCCTTTTGAAAATTCTGTGTGTGCAATACCAATTACTACTTCAGCTGCAGAGCAGTCCCTTAGCTCGTTAAAAACAATTAAAACATACCTGAGATCAACAGTTTGCCAGGAAACACTCAACGGTTTGGCAATGTTCGGTATGAATAAAAATATTGAGATAACTCCTGAAGAGATTCTTAATTTATTTTTCAGGAAACATTCGCGAAAACTTTAATTAGAGTTTATGTAAACTTGTTTTCTTTTCTAATTTCAAAGAATTGAATATTAAGTTTAGTAATAACATTTTACAAATTCAAGATTTGTAGCTTTCACTGTTTTGCCTCATAAGATTGTAGAGTGTAAAAATGTAAAATATTTATGTTTGTGTATGTTATTGTTTTTACTAACATAGCTGATCAACTCACAAATGCATTTACATAACTTACTTTTATAGATATTTTTAAAAATCAATTTTTAAATTAATAATCGTTAAAATATAGAAATATTGTATTTAAAAGGTTGTAAGGTAGCAATATAACTATTGGTCTCATGCTGCCCCCTTGTCGTTTTTTTTTCTGAATCCGCTACTGCAGTTCCGCATCTAACATCTAACACAGTTCAACTGTCGCTGTTGAAAGTTTAATCTATCGGCAGCCTATCAGGCTCGTTTTCAACCATTTTCCATTAAAACTGTCTCAAATTCAAGTATCTCTCTTTTTTCTTCTTCATGTGACACACAGGTCAGAACCAGCTGTAGTTCTTCTTCTTGCTAACGATGCACCTTCTGGCTCCATATTGTAACAACACTACTGTTTGTCATTGGTCCAAGTTAGTGAATCACTCTTGACCAGAATAGGTGTTGTGGAAACAACCATGGAAAGAAAATTAATGAATGCATGCAGAATTACGTCATATTTACAAATAACCATTTGGCATAATATGGTTTCAGGTTTCTATATTATTTCAGTTTTTGTTCGAATGCTTCTGTAATGGCTGGAATGTGTTCAGCACCATAAAACATTTAAAATAACACCTCACATGTCTAGGCGGTGAATTTTCAATAGGAATTATTGTTCGAAATAGTGAAATCAAAGATGGCGTCAATTTTCCAAAATTGCAACTGACACAGGCCATCATCCAACTTTTTCTCAATCATTGGTCCATTGCCAACAAGCTACTAATGGGCGGTAAATGAATGGCATACAGAAACATGCTCTCAGCAAATGGACTGTACCCCTCGTCCTCTGATCCCCTTGGTCCAAGGTTACGTACCCCACACACGCCAGTGTTCAGAACTTCTAGACTGGATTGTCGGTGGATTAAATCTCACTGTGAGTGGATTTATGTGACTTATACATGTGATTTTACCACACTATATCTAGGCTAATGCAAGTACATTTCCTCTAAATAACCTCCATAGCACTACACAAAAAATTAAATGCCTGTCCCTAGCAAATATTTCCATGAACCGCTACTGTACTCAATGTAGAGTAATATTAACGTTAAGTTATTCAAGCTTTCTATTTTAACTCATGCTATAGGTTAAGAAAGATGAATTTCCTAAATTAGTGACGTCTAAGTTCACATAACTACGAGATCAGAAAACAATTGATTTATATTGTTATTTAATTTTAGTGTCAAATAATAAATTATTATTTTAAATCTACATGTAGCTATAATTTCACCGTTATTTTATGCTTTAAACCTTAAACCTTCGTAAAAATAATGTTCAAGCTTAATTTAAAATCAATGCCAGACTGCTATATTCTCAAGAAACCCATACCGATAAAAAAGTAAGTTGAAACAACTGGAATGACACTATCAAGTTTTCATATTGAAGCCTTTGTATAGCAAACACAAGTAGGTGGATCTATTTTTGATTAATATTTATTACAACAAAATAATTGTATGTTTTAGATACAGAATATTTTTAATTGTGCAAACATGAAACAAAGTGATTAATTCCAGGAAAACCGAAACTAATTAGGTACTTAAGTGCTACAAGTGTTTTGTGTACTGTCTCTATTTACATTGTGTTTAATCTTTGACTCACGTAGTTTGGTTACTTTGTTCATCTTGAAGGATATTGTGTCACGTCCTTATTTGCGGCATTGTACATGGCGTCAGTGCGATCATAACATACTTTATCTGTAGGCCTACCATTTAATACAGTTTCTCTCTGTAGTTAAATGTTAACACAGTTAATACGTACGGTTTATTATCCTAAGCTTTAACAGGCTATTTGCAGATATTTGCTACGAAGGCAATTGACCTGGGGTTAACTCTATATTCAGATGCTATGTTGGGAATGAAACTACAATAAAATATACAAATGAATATATCAGTCTCTTAGGAGGAGTACCCGTCACCTGAAAGATGGTCGTTATCTTCATCCTAGTTCCAGTGAACATACCACACTCTCGGTGGACCACCAAACTTCCATTAAGTTGGCTGAGGAATGTTCTAATAGAATATTATAAAAACTGGTTAAGAACGATGGCTCTTAAAACTACCTATACATAATATAATATATAGTAAAGTTGGTTTTGACGGGTTTGAACTATATTTGGTGATTGTCACTCCTAGGGACAACAATTAGGAGAAATTTAAAAAAAAAGTTTTTTCCTCGGCAACTCTAACGGTGGTACGATGACCTTTAAAACTGGAGACCAATAGGTGTGTTCGGGAACGCTATCTGGACGATGCTATATTATTTTTTTAATAATGACACTACCTACAACATTGGAAAAAACGAAATCTTCATAATAGTTGGAGAAAATACATAGAATACAAACTTGAACAATCTAAATAAAATGACTCACTGAATGAATTGTATTAGGTGACACTACAATTTAAAATTACACAATGATTGCAACTTTCTGTGGGCTTTTAATATTATGTCAATGTTTCCACATCCCAATCCTACCTATAGACGTCTGACTAAGATTACAACTGAGAAAATAATAACTTTAATAATTATTATTATAACTATACATATGTATTTGATCTATCTATATGTTATATATATCAGAAGTAAATTCAAAGTTTCAATTTAATTTTTTTATTTATGTCATTTGGGTCAAATGTTACATATTGTTTGAATAGTGTGAAATAATTTACAATGTCTATTAGGGGAGTTAATCTCTTTAAGTAAAATAGAATAGCCCTAATGTCCATGATTCCTTCTAATATATATTTTTAATATTAGTTTCTTCTTTCCAGTCTAAATGTTGAATGTGACTCAATAAAAACACCCAGGTTGAGTACTAGTCATCTAGCTCACTTTAGGTATTTTTAAATTCACTTTACCATAAATAGTACATAATTATTAGTATTTTTTCTGTCGAAGACCAGCACAAATTTAATTTCGAAAGTTTTCAGACATCAAGAATAAGACCCTCATTTTATTAAAACAACGTTCCAAATAACTAAGAATTACTATAACATAAAATATTATCCAATAGAAAAGTTGAAATTATTTTGAAATGAATACGAAAAATGTTTAAGAGAGTTAAAATTTTCACTTCCGTCTGACAAAATCTAAACTCGCACTAACTTAGAAATAGATAAATCTTCTTTTCCCCAAGAACCACTGCGCAAGCTTCTTCTCTTCTTTTTGGATCAGTTTTGTCAAAATTAATATACTGCGTGGAATCACTCTGTCCAAATAAATATCTAACTTCTTTTATTTTCGTTCCGAACGAGACTCCCTCTTCACTAATTGTCATCAGCTGAATATTCTTTGAGTAGCTATGGCCGACTACGAAATACACGAGAACTCAACAGAAGACGTTAAAGAATAAAGATGTTTAATAAAGAGATGAGTGTTCTACTATATTTTAAAATTAATTATTATTATTATTGTTATTATTATTATATTTATTACTCTAAACCGTGATGGACGATCTTCCCTCCGAGTTCTGGTGAATGCACATAAAGTGTATTTAACATGGACGACAGCATATGTCGCGGACGAACTTCGAAGCACATTTCAATTCACCAAAATAATAAATTATCGTAAAATACTTTACAAATTAGAAAAAACAAATGAAAAAGTATATTAGGGTGGCATAACACCAGAATGTGAGTATCCCAAAATTACTAAACATATAGATATTAAGTACTATCATGTCCGCAAGTGTGTAGAAAACCATGTTATAGTTGATAAATATTAAAGAGGACTATTTAAGCATAGAGGAACTTATTATAAGATTTTTAGTGAGAAGGAATCGGTATCTTTGGGCTGTACCATAGCGCTCAAGAGTAGGCGAGGCTTATCGGCCGGTCACGTGGAGTCAGAGCAGACATGGCACTTCCTAGTCAGCTCTCATTCTTCCTTACACCAAGTAGCGAGGTGGTTCAAAGCTGGGCACACATTATGTTGGCTAGGTAGAAGAAACATAGTTTGATGATGTGGGGAACTCATGTTACAAAGGAGTGATGGCCTACAGTCACCAGGTATATCCTGCCAGAGGAGTGGTGGCCTACAGTAACTAGGTATATCCTGGCAGAGGAGTGGTGGCCTACAGTCACCAGGTATATTCTGCCAGAGTAGTGATGGCTTACAGTCACCAGGTATATTCTGCCAGAGTAGTGATGGCCTACAGTCACCAGGTATATCCTGCCAGAGGACTGATGGCTTACAGTAAGTAACTAGGTATACGAGGTATGGCTATTAAATAACCGGACTGAAGTCATAACACTTTTTATTCGTCACCAATTACAGCAGAAGTTTTATCGCCTTCAATGTACTCCCCTTGGCGATACCTACACCGCTCCATACGGCGTTTCCATTGTTGAAATCAGTGCTGGAAGTCCTCTTCTGTCAGCTGGTTGAGAACCTCGGTCGCTTTTGCTTTAACCGCTTCCACACTTTCAAATCTTGTCCCCTTCAGCGCCGACTTGACCTTGGGAAATAGAAAAAATTCACAGGGGGCAGGGTCGGGTGAGTACGGTGGATGTTCCAACACGGGGATGCCGTATTTTGTGAGGAACGCTTTCACAGACAAGGCAGAATGGGCGGGTGCGTTGTCTTGGTGAAGGATCCAGGACTTGGTCTTCCACAGACAAGGAAGAATGGGCGGGTGCGTTGTCTTGGTGAAGGATCCAGGACTTGGTCTTTCACAGACAAGGCAGAATGGGCGGGTGCGTTGTCTTGGTGAAGGATCCAGGACTTGGTCTTCCCTAAATCGGGTCTTCGTCTTCTCACATGCTCACGTAGGGCTATCAGAACCTCGATGTAGAAATGTTGATTGACGTCTGACCCTCGGGTACCCAGTGAACGTAGACAATGCCACGAATGTCGAAAAAGACAATCATTGTTGCTTTGAATTTGGATTTGCTAATCCTGGCTTCTTTTTTTATTTTTCGCCTTAGTGAGCTTGGGCTCTTCCAATGCATGGATTGCCTCTTTGTTTCGGGATCGTAAGTAAAAAAAACCACGATTCCTCACAAGTAATCACCTTGTCTAACAAATCTCGATCAGTGACGATGTTGTTTAGGATGTCAGTACAAATGTTCTGTCTTGATTCCTTTTGCTCGGGAGTGAGGAGTTTCGGCAGTTTTTGCGCAAACCTTCCGCATGTTAAATGATTCATGCAAAATCTGTCGAACACTTTCTTTGTCGATTCCTGTCATTTCAGAAAGCCCTCGGATGCTCAGACGACGATCAGCGCGGATTAATTTACCAATTTTCTCAATATTTTCGTCCGTTTTTGACGTTGAGGGCCGTCCTGGGTGCCGATCGTCTTCGGTCGTTTCACGCCTTTCTTTAAACCGTTTAAACCACTCAAAAACTTGTGTGCGTGATACGGTCAAGGAGCGTTAATAATTTACAAGACATTTACTTACTAAACTAAGAGTCCTCGGGTTTTTGTTAACAACACGGTGGGAATCAGTTTATTCCTCATTGACGCGTAGCATCCCGCTGAGATGGACCTGACTAGGCTGGTAAAGGACGAATTGTTCTAAGAGTTTTCGATAAGGGGAGTGACCCCAGCCAAATCAGTGGTGGGGATGCGATGTCATTTGTCGGACTCGATAGATCTATAGGACGACGAAGGGGTGGTATTAATCAATATAGAGTTGGTTCCTGGATTTGCAACATAGGGCCCTCACCTGTGTCGTAAGCTTGAAAAATGAAGAGAAGAGACTAAAGGGAGTCCAAAGCCTAGTTATTATCAAGGGAAGAAATTATTAACTACTAGTCGACACATTCTCGACAGAGTAAAGCGTGCCGACTGGACGACCCATATTTGGAGGGAAAACAGAAACAACTCCTGAATGAAAGATTTCAATTAAATACACCTATCTTATCCTTAATAAAGGGTCCAAAAGGAGAGGAGGGGAATTTGACGTAGAAGATACTTTGGGACAGCCAGGCACGTCGGCACCTGGTAAGACGGACACATTGAAGGATGAGGCTGTGTCCAACAGTTGAGGAACTAGTACACTAACAGAAGGAGCGTCCCTCAGTGGAACACGTTCAGAAGCGAAACCACTTGACCAAACCCGTCGGGACGAGGCAGTGTTCGGGAGTTTAACTTGGGGAATACACACCACTTAGGGGAGAAGTCGGCTTGTGTTCGTTATCAATCTAGTGCGTGATTGGAAAGCTGTAACGATGTTCCAAATAACAAACATCTAAAACCAACAACCCGGTAATAGGGAGGCTCTACACTCACCAAGGCTGACCAAGACCTCTCCCCGTCGGATGGGACACACACGCACGCAACAACACATCCACTCCCGTGGCTTGGATAAAGAAGACTGAGACGCGAACCAATTCAGCGCCTCGCAGGAAGTCCAGGCCCAACCCACAATAAACTAGTTCCCAACCTGACTTCGCTAACCTCCGACTCCACTTCTGGGATATTCTAGTTTCGCCGAGTAATGGCTGGGCTATCCGCGATACGTCCAGAGCGCTAGTCTTCACCCTTCCTTTTGTTCTGTGTATTCCCCTTTCTTTCTACCTCTTCTGAGAACGTGTATGACCTGTTTATGCTATAAAACAGCGGGGGTTTACTGGCTCTTACCAGGTGAGGGCGCTGGTTTAGAACTAATATTTGGGGATATTATTCAAAATTCTGTTTGGATTTAAATATGAAGAGGGATATTATTCAAAATTACGGTTTGGAGCTTCTTTAATATTTTCATGTTTATGAATGGGGATTCTAATATGGTTGACGTGGGTGAACCACGGATTTATAATAGTAATTTTCTAGGGGAATTCATTTTAGACTTAGTACGCCTTTAACTGTAGGTGCGCCCGAGCCTTTAACTTAGCGTATCTCAGCGATCGTTTGATGTAATCTTGGGTATTTTAAGACGATATATGTTCACTTAGTTATGAGGGTATTTTATGTGCAATTGTTTGATTAGGTTATCATGGGCGCAACGAGAGTTTGCGGAACTTATTGTACACATCTAAAACTTATTTGTAATATTAGGTTATGCTTCGTTACTTAGGATTAACACTCAACGGCCATTGTTGGGATCTGTGTATAAAATAGTCGGCCACTAAGTCATGTATATATCTATAGGATTGTAAAGCCAAATTTAATGGGCACTTTATCTTATATATTTAATTTAAACGCCAGTTAATGCTATGTGCACTCAAAACTAAATTTGTCAGCCATCTTGTGTTTATGGACGTAAGCGCGCCCTTGGGCGGTAAATTTGAATCTAGACATCAAAAATTCACTCTAACGTTTCCTCTGTGGGGAGTGGGGGCGGTAAATATTTTGTATGTTGTGGTGGCTCAGACAATATTTTGCCAGACTAAACTTAGGCTCATTAAGCCTCTTATGTAAACTATACTATTGTATCAACTCTATCATTGTAATTTAACCAACTGAAATAAAATCTATGTTTCTCTTGTGACCTCATGGTTGTTCTTTGGGTACGCTTCCTGCACTCAATGTGGGCGTCACAAAGCCAAGTTTACAGATCAAATACAATCGATCGACTTTATACACAGGGTAACTGAACTCAAAGAAATTTACCAGCTCACAGACAAATAGGGATTGGAAGCCATACCGGAACTATTCTCAGGGAGAGAACTGAGCTGAGTCCAGAACAACATGAGCACCTGGAAAACCTGGGATGATTTAATAGGGTGTTTTAGATTGAACTTTTTTCCTTCAAATTACCAGATAACATTAGAAGATGATATCAGAGGGCGACAGCAGGGACCACGAGAATGTATAGCCGAGTATCTAGTGGACATCCAGACCCTAATACGACGCCACGGGGAGTTCTTATTACCGTGGAGATTAGAGAGAATTTACAACAACCTAACACCAGAAATCAAAATAAACATCAAACGGTCACGGAATAACTCCATTGAAGAATTGCAGGAGGTGGCAACACGTTTTAAACTCGCTCAGAAAGAGATTTCCCAGTACAAGGCAATAAACCCAGGACAAACAAGTATGAACAGACCTTTCCCACCAAACAAATACGTGGTGATTAGCCCCGGAAAGGCCAAGGACACCACCGGCAGGATTCAACCAGCACCCACAGCAGGAGACTCTCACCTGGGAAGAGGTTGGTGCTGAAGGTAGTAGGAGATCTCCAAGTACTACAAGCCAAGCAAATAAGAGAACCTAGGATGGATTCACGACTGTTTTCCCTGGAAAATGCTACCAGTGTGGGTCGACTCTTCACCTGATGAGAGAGTGTGCGTATGGGAGGGGTCGCCAAAATGCCAAGGGAGGACGGAACGTCACACATTTATTTGCGTTCAAGGAACCAAAGGAAGCCAAGTTACAACGAGGAAGGAAGGGAAATAAACTATTACGAGGAGTGAGAATCAGTATGGGAAAGACATCTACTGTCGCTCTCTTAGATACAAGGGCAGGAGATTATGTGCTTTCTGGAGAATTCTACCGCAAACTTCAAGAGAACAGATTAGTACAAAGTGTGCGTTAACGTGTATATTAGCCAATGGACAGCCCTTAAAGATCGAAGAAAAGGCAAAAGTATCGCTAAAGATAGGGCTATTTAGAAGGCCTATCTGGTTTATGATATCTTCCTCTTTATTCACAGAAGTTATCTTAGGAAAGAGGTTCATAGTGAATTTGGGTCTGAAGATAGATTTTTACAAGGAGTTGACGTTCCCGTTTGCAACAATTGTGGTACCATTGGAGACGATAGCTTGGGAGAGAGGCGGTCAGTATGGTAGATGACTCAACCAGGGTGGAGTTGTGGTACCATTGGAGACGATAAGTAGCTTGGGAGAGAGGTCGGTCAGTATGGTAGGTGGAGTTGTGGTACCATTGGAGACGATAGGTAGCTTGGGAGAGAGGCCGGTCAGTATGGTAGGTGGAGTTGTGGTCCCATTGGAGACGATAGGTAGCTTGGGAGAGAGGCCGGTCAGTCTGGTAGGTGGAGTTGTGGTACCATTGGAGACGATAGGTAGCTTGGGAGAGAGGCCGGTCAGTATGGTAGATGACTCAACGTGGCTGGATTTGGTAAGTCTGATATAAGGATTTCCTGACGTAGTGACAAGCCAGGTCAGGTGTACCGACATAATGACACACCCGATTGAACAGGACGGTCAGCCTATGATTACCTAGCGTTTTGTATGGTCCAAGGACTACTGACCAAAGGCTAGGATAAAGATGAAGAGGTAAACACAGTATGTTATAATCGAAATCAATTTTATGATTCTGAGTGGGGATGACGGTCAGGATATGATTATATTGCGTTTTAAAGACGCTAGGGGTGTCGGATTAGGGTAAGGGAATGGATTGGAGAGTACACATTTCTCCCTTCAATATCGATTTTCGGTAATCTTAGGAACGGGGTTGGTCATGGTATGATTCCGCTGTGATTTTTAGGGTCATAGATATATTGGTTAAGGATTAGGATGGAGAATTATTATTATTATTATTATTGTTGTTTAGAGGCCCATCGACACATAGAGGTCATTAGGGCCTTGAAATATATTGAAAACATAATAAAATTCCCATAGGGGAGAGACATAGTCATTCACCTGCAGAATGTGCAGGTAAAACTGATAGGTGATAAAATATAAAAGCTATAAAATACCCATCTGAGACACTCCATAGGAGTGTTCAAGTGGGCTAGGCCGGTCAGTATGGTAGGTTACCCTACGAGTGTGTATTTGGTGAGTCTGAAAGAAGAATTTCCTGACGTAGTGACAAACAAGGTAGGATATACTGACTTAATGACACACTCGATTGAACTGGACGATCTGACCCCGGTGAGATATAAACCTTATTATTAGCACATCCTAAGGTTCAGATATTAAAATATCACATAAAATATTTGGAACATAAGGATATAATATGACGCTACAGCAGTCCCTACGCTTCTCCATGTTTTCTGATTTCTAAAGAAAACAAAAGGGATGGTTGGTTATATATTATAGGAAATTGAACCGGAAAATCAAATATAAGGCGACGGCAATGCCAACTATAGAGATGGCGTTGCAATTCTTGGATGGAGCATCAGTGTACACAATTATCGACCTTAACAAGATATATTACCATATATCACTGTCCAAAGAGACCAGACCGTTGACGGCCTTTATTTCACAGCTTGGATTGTATGAATTCAACGTCTTAACGTTCGGCTAGCCACTGGGGCCTACATAATCACATGACTCTTGAACAACCGTTTCCGGGGACATTCAACACGTTTTTATGTTCAACTATTTTAATGAACTTGTGGTGAACTCTAAAAACATGGGAGAGCACTTGAAACACGCGAGAGAAGTACTCACCAGGCTCTGAAGGTCAAGGTTAACTGTGAATCCCGATAAAATTATTTTTTCGGTGTCAGAAATTGATTATTTGGGGCACCTTATCTCATCTGAGAGGTTTTCTACTAACCCGGAGAAGACCAAGGCAATACGAGAATTCCCTTTACCCAAAAAAGGGGTGAAAATTAGCCCAGGTCCTAGGAATGGTAGGATTTTACGGACGGTTTTTTCCCTAAATCTCAGTACGAGCTCAAGAAGACGGGAAACCCTCTGAGATGGTCAGAAACCAGCAAGGAAGCCTTTCACAGTCTCCAAGAAGAACTTGTCACTCCACCGGTCCTGAAGATGGTGGATTTCAAGCAGAAATTCGTGACACAAATGGACGCCTCGTCAACCTGGTTGGGAGCAGTGTTAGTCCAGGTAGAAGCAGCCTGTGGTTTATGCGAGTAGGATACTGCACAGTCACGAGAAGAATTACCCTACGTATGAACTGGAAGCTCTCGCTGTGGTGTTCGGTACTGACAGATTCCGGGAGTATCTGGAGCGTAGTCAGTTTGACCTGCATTGTGACAAACAAACAATTTCCTGGATACTGAATCACTCCAGGCAAACAGGGAAGATAGAGAGGTGGATAGCAAGGTTGGCATAGCTGCGTTTCGAAGTTGTACATATCCCGGGAAAGAATAACTGCGTTGTGGGTGGCCTGTCTCGTATGTTTGAAGAAGATGAGAGTGATACAGGTAGATACAAAACAAGATACCCATTTCCACTAGGGGTATTGGGACATAATTATGCTGGATATCTTTTCATATATTAGGTTAGCACAGTCGCCCTAATTTGCTTATAAGAACACCAGAAGCTACGAGCCTAGTTTGGGCATCCAGTTTTAATCAAAATAACGTCAACACATCATTTAATAATTTGCGGACTGTCCCCTAAATCGTTTGAAATTAGGTTTGGTAATTTATGGAACATGGACGAAACAGGAATTACAACAGTTCAGAGATCAGGTACCATTCCCAAATTGTTTAATTTGCTACCACCAACACTTAGAGAAATCCCTGAAATAAATATAGCGAAAAATAAAATTAAAGACTGGATACTTCAAGGCATGCTTCAAACAACAATGTAAATATTTTTGAGTGTAAATGTTATATGTGTAAATCTTTTTGTTTTTTAATTATTTTATTATTATTATAATTTTTATTATTATTATAATTTTTACCATTGTTAAATATTACTTAACTACAAAACCTGAAGATGTACCTTTAGGTACTTCGGGATTGTATCAAAAACTAATCTATGTAATTTTTCTTTTAAATCCTAAATAAACAATGATTGATTGATTGATTGATTGATTATTATTATTATTATTATTATTATTA
>CABFOV010003210.1:7056-18001 GCA_902141375.1 Timema poppense | reverse complement strand
CCCCCCATTTTAGCCACAAGCTTCAGCTCCTTGTTATACGTTTGTATCGGCCTCTACAAATATATGTAAACTTTGCTTCAGATTCATGGATGACAAACCGTCTGGGGAAGATAATGTCCATTTATGACATCCCTGAGATAGTTAACACTGCTTTGCCTCTGGCTGCAAACCCCGTTAACATTAAAGTGGGCTTTGAAGTATGTGGAATGTATATCTTTAACAGAGATGTGTTTCAAAACTGTGACTTTACAATTTCATATGTCACAGACCAACCTGAACCTTCAGGAACCAATGTATAAACTCAAAGCTAGAAAAAAACCCACTTCAAATCAAAATGTTTATTTGCAAGTTTCTGATGTTAGCAGACCTATATATAATCAAAGTCCTTCAGAAAATTCTTAAAATGTAAGTTTAATGAATGATATTTCCACACCGTCTACTTCAGAGTATCAATCAGTTAGACAAGGTTTAAGAATATGCTTATCTCTGTAAGATATTTGACCCCTCTTGAAAGAAAGGACCAAGAACAGGTTCTGGTAGGCCTACCAACAATCGCAAAAGGAGAAAATCATCAATATTAATTAACATCTCAATTAAGAAAGCACTTGAAGTCAAAAAGATGACAAAGACGTCAAATAAAAATAAAGTTAACAATTCAAAAAAAGTTTGTTTGAGGAAAATTGAAGCAAAGAAAAGCAACAAAAATTAAATTTAAAAAAATTGACATCTGATGAGTCAGAAAAAGACGACACATTTTGTGTGGTAGCCGATCATTCACGGTATCCCCTATATATGAATCACTTTATAAAATGGATTCCTTTGTTTGTTTACTGAGCCCTTACTTAAATTATGATTACTCAAAATCTATCAATAAATTCAGTAATTAAAAGTACAATTATTATAATGTTGATACAGGTTACAGTTTTATAAAAAAACTACCCAACCATTTATAATTAATTTTGAGCATGACAATATTAATTAGTTATTTTTAATATCAAATTATATCACGTAAGATTCTAACATTTACCTTTGAATAAAACAGATTAAAACATTACCGACATCAATTAAAAGTTATTGATGTATTATTATTTACTTATAATATGCTAAAGCTGTTTTTGAGTTATATATTATTTGCTACCAAACATATGGTTTTCAGTTTAGCCGCACCACCAATGTAACACACACAATAAAACAATTTACAGGGATAGCAATCAATTTTTAAACTTAAATTGTGTTGAGAAATTCTTGTGCCCTCATATTTATTTTCATGGTGGTCGGTTCTTAAAATATTATCTCTACAAAACAGGTGTGTTAAGTAATCAAGTAAAAAAGGCCAAATTAAAGTGAAATCTCTATATAATAATTTCTGATCTTTCAAATGAAGTGAAAAATTAATAATTTAAAGAGAAAAAAATTCAATAATATCTAATGGACAAAAAACTTAGACTAGCTTCAAGGTTAGTTATATCAAACATTATAGTTAATTTATTACAATTACACCTTGTATTAAGAATATACAATAGTACTTAGGGTGACCTGGTGGTCTAGGGGTAAGGTGTCGGACTTCTGTGCTGGCGGCAATGGTTCAATCCTCGGTCCCGGCACAGATGTATCTGATTACCAAACCCTTCCTTCACCTCTTAGAATACATCTTGTGAATGTGGGGAATGCCAGGCCTCCACCGTGGTTCGGATTCCACGTTAAACTGTAGGTCCTCCATTTCATCNTTGTGAATGTGGGGAATGCCAGGCCTCCACCGTGGTTCGGATTCCACGTTAAACTGTAGGTCCTCCATTTCATCTCACAATCACCCTACCATTACACATTAGCGTAAGTGCGTATAACCCGAACGGGTAGTAAGACGCGGTGCTAATAATAATAATAATAATAATAATAATAATAGTAGTACTTAGGCCGGTTTTTTACTTATGTATGCAACTGTATGAAAACATTCTACGTAACGATGAACTTTACTACATTACACACACTGAAATGTGCATTACATCGTCTTAGCTCGTGCCTCCTCTCTCCAACATTGAGCCCAGATTAACACTTGTAATATCCTGTTTCTAAATGAAACAAACCTTCACACACGCAACACACGTGAGATCTCCGTGTTCGGGGTGGGATTGAGGAAATTAGTTTGAAGGGGGATCACCCTAATGTTGTTAACATTTAAACAACTGATAATATTATCCGAGGGGGGATTGAGCCTAGAATTTCTATTAAGTCATCAATCCTATTCTGCTATCCTGGAAAATTCCATCTTGATGTGTTATTATTATTATTATTATTACTATTAGCACCGCGTCTTACTACCCATTCAGGTTGTACGCTCTTACGCTAATGTGTAATCGTAGGTAGATTGTGAGATGAAATGGAGGACCTACAGTTTAACGTGTGATCCGAACCACAGTGGAGGCCTGGCATTCCCCACATTCACAAGATGTCTTGTCAGAGGTGAAGGAAGGGTTTGGTAATCAGATAAATCTGTGCCGGGACCGAGGATTGAACCCTGGCCGCCAGCACAGAAGTCCGACACCTTACCACTAGACCGCCAGGTCACCCTTGATGTGTTTTTGACGTGGGGATTGTTTGAATAGCTAAGCTCCTGTTTCGTGTGCACTTTTACATATCCTCAGTACTTCACATACTTCATATAGGGGTCCAGGTGTGTTATTACCAAGGGTCACATGACTCGCAATTTGACCGCTTGGCCTTCATATTGGAATAAACATGGAGACACTTGGTTTTTAGCGATCACTTGTTTCTTGGCCATTTATAAACCAATTTTCTTTTTTTTTCCCCTCTTAAAGTTTAATAATTCTTTATTTTTTGTAAATCAAATTTTATCGGAAAACGCGGCTGTTTCACTGAAGAGAAAACACCTCAAAAGACCAAGTCAGGGCTCAAACCCCTATCTCCCCATCACCGGTAATCCAGATCATACGAGACTGACGCCCTTGCTCACCATATTTTGCCCTCCCATTTTAATAGAAAGGGCCTCATTTTACAGATAGAAAAGTTACTTAACATACTTTAATATATTCATTCCTAAAGTTACTTATTTTTAGCGTCGCGTGTCACTACCCATTCGGGCTGTACGCCCTTGTGCTAATTACGCGTATGTATTAGGTATAACAATGGTTGAATTTAGAGGAAGTGTGCAAGCATTTGTGTGGAGGGGGCTTGGAAAGCAGTAGGTGAAACCAACCTCAGTTCAACCGACCGGGATTAGAACAACTGATCTCCCCGTCATTGGAAGTCTAGTGTTTTGCGAGAGTGAAGCTTAAGATCCCTATTATTATTACAACAAGTATTATCATTATAGTATTTGTGAACTAAGAAACTAGAACAGTATCCACAAACTAAGATGTCACCATAATATTTGTGAACTAAGAAACTAGAACAGTATCCACAAACTAAGATGCCACCATAATATCTGTGAACTAAGAAACTAGAACAGTATCCACAAACTAAGATGCCAGCATAATATCTGTGAACTAAGAAGTTAGAAAAGTATCTACAAACTAAGATATCACCATAATATCTGTGAACTAAGAAACTAGAACAGTATCCACAAACTAAGATGCCACCATAATATCTGTGAACTAAGAAACTAGAACAGTATCCACAAACTAAGATATCACCATAATATCTGTGAACTAAGAAGTTAGAAAAGTATCTACAAACTAAGATGCCACCATAATATTTGTGAACTAAGCTACCACAGTACACAAATATTGGGATCTTACAATATCCTCCAAGAATTAAGATGTGACATATGAATCAAAAGTTAAGTAATATGTGTGAACCTTTTATCAAAAATATGTTTATTCCCGTAAAATTATGGATAAATAATTCAATAGAAAGACAGTGTTTAGCTAACAAACAAAAAATAAACTATAATTTTGTAAAATTGAATCTCTCCGGTCTTATAATGTTGGAAAAAATATAAATATTATTGAATAAACTAGATATATATTACTGTTGGTATAGTATCACTTTTAGATAGATATGGTTTTATTTTATTTACAAAATGTAAATATTGTTCGTGTATTTTCTTAATATTCTATCCAAATTTTCCCACAAAGCTATTGTTTATAAAAAAAATGGGAACCACTTAAACTGATAACAAACCTTAATCTCTCTTCCAGTTAACTATATATGTGTGTATGTGTGTTGTGAGATACTGGTATTTATCTATACTATGCAAATGATATGATCTATTTCTTACAACATAGCTGATACATATTATAAAACATTGTATCAATAAGTTTTTATACTAAACTACTTTAAAGAACTGAAAAAGTCACAAATTAATTTGTAAACATATTAAAATAATATAAACGTTAACTTACACAGATTACATCATCTACTTAAGTCACAACAAAATCATTGACTGCAGGAAGATATTGAGGAAATAGTAAATAGGTACCCAAGGATATAATTATATATCGTTTTATTGGTTCACGCTCCCCTCATATATATATAACAAGAGCGTGAACTACTAAAATATCGCAAGGAGAAGGCAGTAAGCTCAGACGTATGGAAACCAAACTAGAGTATAATTTTGGTGGGATGAACAGTAGACATTATTTACTAACGTCACTAAAACAATTTTAATATGATCATACGTCCTGCCGTGCTATCTGCAGCTAGAGATATATTATCAATACCTATATAATAACATATATAATATAGTACAATGCTATCAATGTTGGCTGCAAAGAAATTTGTTTGAATTTTCTCTGCTGTTTTTCCAACCAAAATCAAGAGTGTAATAATAAGTCAGATGAATTTTATTTCTCTCCGCCAGGATCGCTAGTTCTTACCAACCCTAGTACATATTTCTCCGACGATCAATAAGCTTCTCTTTTCCCTTCTCCCCCAACCAACCAACCAACCAACAGGCAGCTTTGAATGGAAGGTTTAGTATAAGATATTGTGCCCGACCCTCCCCCCTCTCCCCCTTCCCTTCTATTATAACCTAGAGTAGTGGTTCTCAAACTATTTTTAAGATTGTATCCCTTGGCCACGACTAAAAGGTTTTATATTATCCCCAAGATAAAAAAATCCAAATGATTAGTTTAAAAAATTACCTCATGGTAAATTATTTATTGATCTATTTAATCTAATGGGAAAAAAATATCCGTAATAAAAATATTTTAAATATAACAAAGTTATTTAGAGAGAAACTGTAGCCTTAACATTATCTCTTATTAAGAATCGGTATGATCAGTTAACAAAACATATCCAGACAACTGATCTGAAGAAGAGGTCAAGGTACTTGCAAAAACTGCGTCAAGTTTTGAGGAAGAGGTTCCGCAGGCTGAAAACTCAAAGAGGAAGAAGGAATATCCTTCAAAGGTCGGTGAAGTGGTTCTCATCGGGAGTGACAGCCTCAAACGGCGTAACACTACGGATTAATTCCTAGATATAATATTGCTGTGATGGTGTTTAGGTTGTCTATAGCTCCGTGGTCGAGCGCCTATCATCACTGTACGGAATAGATACCGTTTAACCAGCTGTTAATTGTTCCGTGGTCGAGCACTAATTAAATCGGTATAATTAATAAATGTAAGAAAGCGAACTGTTGATGGCTGTTATTTCACACATGGTTTATTTAAATGACAGCTGTTAATTACTGATACATACTCCAATAAAATGCTTTATATCAATGCACACTTGTGATATTAACGTAAATTATTGTATTCTGTGTTAGATTGCGAGAGCCAGTGCTAGTGCATTTGTGAGTCCCTGACTGCGTTGCTTGTGCCTGACTGATTGTGTGTGACGTTGCTTGTGCGACTTGTGCGTGTGGCTGCCCTAAATCATACGCACAGACAATTTATATATGACATACCCCTTGCCTCTTTCTCCCCTCGTCAACAGTGTAAAAACTAACTAATAGACAGAGTCCTGGCGACAGGTGTTGTGAAGGCTAGCTTCTTATTGGTATAGGGAAGTGGCGTCTTCTGACAAATACTGCGGAGTTGTTCCTTTAACAGGAAAAATGGTATAAAAAATATATTTTAATGGTGTAATCCTTTTCCCATTATTTCTGAAAAGCGCGTGTTTCTTCATGGATGAATCATATAAGGACACTCTACATATGTTACTTTAAAGAAAAATTACCTTCATCCATGACATTTTTACATATTTTAGAGTGATCCAAACCAATATCATTAAAAGGGCTGGACTGGCCCTTAGCTGTAGTAGAAGAGTTGTATGCTGGACGTGATGGAGTTCATCGACTGGTTCGGCTAAGAACAGGTACAGGCACTGTCATGAGGCCTATTCAACGACTGTACAGTCTCGAGGTAACAGAATCAAACTCAAGGCCTAAAGGTACGCCCTCTAGCTTGTCGAATGTACCGACAGATACGTCTTTAGAAGAGGGAGATCAAAAACCTTCAAAAGATACTTTTTTGGACAAACGAACCAGAAAGGGTGGGAAGATTACCACTCCAGTAAGATATTTAGAATAGTGAAATTATTACGTTTTGTGTTTTAAGTGTAAAAAACAATTATTCTAATACTCTGAACTTCGTCAAAGTGATATTGTCTGTGAAAATTTGTTGTTTTGAGTTAGACACCCAAGGTGGGAGAGTGTCATATTGTTTCAATAAATGGACTTGTTAGTTATTGTTTAAAATTATAGCTTGTTATGTTTTTTTCTATGTTTTTAAAAAGTGTATGTTCTTTGTCTTCTTTGTTTTGTTAACTGTCGGCATTTTTTGTGGCTCCGATTTAAAAGATAAATTAAATAGTGTTTATGTACAACGATTCTTAATTTTTACTTAAATATTAGGTAGAATTTATTTATGTCGGGTAGACGATAAATGACAATGATCGTCAGCAAATCAAAAACGGTTTATCAATTCTGTTCCTTACGGCATAAAAATTCAGTTTTCTATTTAAAGATTGAAAATAACATAATCAAGAAGAGCAGTAGCACTAAATACCTAGGTGTAGTATTAGAAAGTAAATTGAGCTTTGCTGATCAGGTACATGCAACTAAAGAAAATGTAGAGGAAAATATACCAATCATGAAAATACTAGCTGGAGCCAAATGGAGATGCAGTCAAAACACTCTAATTAAAACACGGATGTGAAAACTATAGTCATATATGGAAGTGAAATTTTGATTGCTGGTTGGAAATGGTATTATGACAATAATTAACGGTTTCCATATCTTGTACATATTTAAAACAAAAATCAAAATTGTTCATGATTATTTTTTCATTCTTTTAATTAATAGTACAGATAATATATGTATCATTCGTTATGAAGAAATCAACAAAATAAAACAAAACATTAAAGAACATTTAGAAGGCATTGTCCGTCAAGGCTCACCCACTAAGTGCTCTATTGAGTGGCTGGAATTACTCAAGTGCAGATATTACTGCCACGCAAGAAAAGTTGGACACCCTAGAGATAACTCTGAACAATACCCTTCGCTTCATAACTGGAGCGTACAAAGCTACACCCACTGTTGCCATGCAATTATATACAAAGAACCCCCCTATAACTACGGAGACAAAGAAGCAAGCCGTGGGTATATTCATCGAAATAAGAGCTTCATATCATGCAAACTGGATTCAAAACTGCTCACCAAGCTGCTTGAAAACACAAATAATAAGATGTTAAATGACCCATATGCAAATATACCCATAGCTAGTAACAATAAATTAGCCAATCATTTAGACTACATAGAAATAGCAAGCCAGCGGACAATGCATGACTTCAAAAAGAAAAGCAACAATGATATGGTTGTGAAAGCAACAATGATATGGTTGTGAAAGCAACTGAGCCAAACATGATAAATGAACAGTATCCAGACCCAGAATGGACTAGATAGTATACAGGTGGTCCAAAAACCAATGATACTGCTCGGGTTCGGGTGTTCTTTCAACACGCCCCTGTCGGGCAGCACAAGAAATGTAAGAGCATTTATTCTGTACTTGAGGTTATCTTCTAAAGGCTGTAATATTGGTTGACTCCAGAGCAGCCATTCAGGCTGTCTCATCAAACTAATCTACAGAAACAGATAATATAACCAAAATAAAACAAACCCTAAAATATACCAAGAAAAAAAAGATATGGTGTTCCAATGGATACCTTCACATGTGGGAATCAAAGGCGATGAGCCAGCAGAGCTATTGGCCAAAAAATGTACACAGGTACATCTCGGTCAGAAATCAGTTCCCCCAGAGACACTCAAAAAGTTCATTCACAGAAAAATTATGGAAACTCATAAACTTAAACTGATAGATTTAGTAAATAAATCAAAGGGAAAAGTGTGGGAAAACATACAAGATAGATGGAAGTCATTCAGTGAAAAACCGATATAGATAGCAGTAGCCATCTTTAGATTGATAACAGGCCACGATACACCTAAAGAGAGTAGGAATTCTTCCATCAAAAGGATGCCCTATTTGCAAAGTCGGTGTTATGAATTCGGATCACCTTCTAGATTACGATGGTCTAGATGCAGAATCAAAGAGGCAAGATAATATATGTATACTGTATTGGGAGGCCAGAAATTGTATGGTATAAAACATGTAACTTTATAAGGCGTCAGATTCATCTGATATGGTCTGCCGATAAAATCAATGTCAGGGTTTGAATCTAGGCTAAAATTTCTTGGTATCTCCCTCCCTATATTGTTTCCCATTCTTACTCCACGTACGCTTGGGTAAACCTCCACTAAACTCCACCTCATTGATCTCTACAACCTTAATGTAATTAAAAGCATACATCCTCGATGGGCAATAGGACGCGTAGCAAAAACACCCAGCTGCCATTAAGAGCGTGCATGTACCAAAATAATGACGTTAGTGTAGACATACCATTCACACCAATTACAGAATATCAAATACTTTATGTTAGGCGTATAACACGAACGGGTAATAAGGTGCCGTGCTAAATAAAATAATACGTTAGATAAAATGATTAACGACACCTTAGTCAGACTACTTAGGCCAGTTGGTAGCGAGTCTGTGAGTCCTGTGTTTAGTTCCAGACATGGTCATAGTGACAAATTGATGTGTCTTCTGTTTATTTTTCTATAATCTGACTTGTGTTTTAGTCGTGTAAATATTGTAAATTTATTCAGGGAGCCTACAACTAATAACAAATTAATTACCCGCTCTAATAATGTAGTAATGGAAAGGATACTTGAAATAAAATGCATCAGATTTTGACTGAACGTTGGTTGGAAAACTATTTTCTTGGTAAAGCCAAAATCCTCCCCCCCTCCGCCCAACCAGGATTCGAATTTTAGTCCTGACTTTCAGAATCAGGTATGCCAGTCAAACACGCTGATGCTTGTATAAAGATAAATTATATTTTAAACGAGCAATAAAATAGATTTGTGTTTTATTTATATTTGATATAGTTAATCTTCTTTTTAGTGAATATTGTCCTAGTTGGGAAATATAAACAAATACAATAACCAAACACCGGACCTTTGACTTTATGCATCAACGTCATACTAAGCTGGCCATATTTGAAACTTATAGTTTTTCAATAAAAATATAATAATCAGATCTACACTTGATGTATGCCACTGACATAATCAGTCAGCGGTCATTTTCACAACTTTTTAGATTCAAACCTTACAATCCGTTCTACTTCATTAACCAGTCTAACCCAATCCTCCTCGGGATGGCGGTACTTAAACGCAGGTTTAAATTTTAACGGGGATTCCAATCAACTCACTCTCCAGTATTGCAATTGCAATTAGAAGATAGCCTTTTTTCCATATCTTCTCTCTCTCTCTCTCTCTCTCTCTCCGGAAACCAATTTCAATTAGCTTAGCTATATGTTTTCATGTTCTGACGACATATTAGCGTTTTATGGTTCAAGCTTTAGAGGTCAATAAAACACCCTTTTAATTGAAGTCGGTCAATTATTATACTTGTACTTTCTACAAGCGCGAGTGGAGTCATACTATCCGGAATATAGCTGATCTATCTTGATCGGGAGGTATACTATCCGGAATATAGCTGATCTATTTTTATCGGGAGGTAAGGGGCTTGCGGTACGAAAACATTGTCTGTTAAGGCGATAATAAACCCATAAAACATTTGTTATTAAGGCCTTAATTTTCCGTTTATCAAGTGTTTAAAATGTTTCATACTAGTTTAAAAAATATAACGCTCAAGAACGACTTCATTGAAGTGGTTGAGTGGTTGCAACCACACTAACGGGGAGGGAGATGGGTAAAACTACAAATATATCCGGTGAGATTCAAACCTCGGTTTTACTGTCACAGGCGATCCAGTTTATTGCAAGACTGATACCTTCCACCATTGACCATGTGACCACCACTGAGCGGTAAGGGTTGGATCGCGAGGAGATCTACTCACCTTAAATCGTTGCAAGCTCCCCTTACCTAATGAGTTTTACTCAAGGAAATTTTGATTTTAGGACCATGGAAAAGTCGGGGAGTATTCTTGTTTTTATATTTTGTGGCTAACCTGTTCTATCTTTCTCATTTCTACCCTTTTAATTGAATGCACATAGCCCACACTGGTGGTAGGACATGCAGCAAACCCAATCAGCGTGATCATATTTAGTTAATTTTTCCAATAACTCGTGAGTCAGAGTGATATTTGTGATTCTTGTACGAAATCCTGCGGGATGTACGATCGATGTGTCATATATATGTTTTGTCTAGGGCTGACCAATAAATTGACGGTCCTTGTA
Organism: Timema poppense; assembly: GCA_902141375.1. Taxonomy (NCBI): domain Eukaryota; kingdom Metazoa; phylum Arthropoda; class Insecta; order Phasmatodea; family Timematidae; genus Timema; species Timema poppense. The sequence continues at coordinate 7,285 of CABFOV010003210.1, read as the reverse complement.
CAGCCAATACGGTTCTTGCGTGGGTCACAACGACAAATATATAATTTAGGACTTAGGGTTCGGCCAGACTGACAAGCGTGCGAGCGAGCGCGTGATTTGAAAAGTGATATACTGTTGTGGTTTTCTCATCCTCCCTCCATGCTAATGGTGATTCTTATTTGTAAGGGCCTACTTTGATAATTTGAAGTATTTTAACATATCAGTTATATATATATATATATATATATAT
>CABFOV010003209.1:57019-69607 GCA_902141375.1 Timema poppense | reverse complement strand
TAGACTGTATAAAAAGTTTATAAATAAAAAAAGTTGGATCCTAATTTGCAGTAAATAAAATGATTTGATTTTGTTAAACAAAGAGTTCTGAGGGCACACATTTTACAATCAGCACTATATAAAGATATAAAGTCACGACCCTACAATCCCTTGTGGGACTATAGTGTGTTGAGGTAAATCAGGATAGGTTGAATAAATGGCAGACAATTAATACTATTGGGTTTATTATAATAAAATGACTTAATACACGGTCGGCATATGAGGACGGCTGGGTCTGCCTATCATCCGGTCACCTGTGAGCTCAAGTCACATTTTATATTTTGGTTTAAAGTCCTCAACTTCTTCAAAAAGGTGTCACATAAAAAAAATCTCACATGGCAAGAGCCTAAGACACTCCATGACACTTATTCACTTTTGAGTAACTGCCAACAATAAACTCTGTCAACCACTGTCTTAACCAATATCATACTTAAGGCGATCACAACACTCCATAACTCAACTGACTCATCTTAAACAACACACTCTAACAACTGTCAAAAGCCAACTGCCCGGAGCTTTGCTCTAGGATGCACGATACCTTGATACCCTCAATTCTTACTGGTATCAAAAGACTTGAGAATATATCTTAATATTACGATTCTCACTACTTATATTCTTAGCTCTCAATAAAAGTACTGGCAAAATTCAGAATAAGTTGAAATCGGCTATCTCTAATATTAGTTTATTTGTCGTTTATTTTGGTTCAGTTAACAACCTTTTTTAGTGGATATAAGAAACTAGGGTTCTCGACATTTGTTTATTAAATCTTTTTTTAATAATTATTTATAAATGTTTGACTCTGTGAAGCTTTATTAAAAGTAAATATATATATTACTATAGAAATTTCTTAGCTATTTTATTAATTATATATAATAATATGCTTTAATACTTGAAAACAAATTATTTCCTTTGTTTAAAACTAAAAATGAATGTTTTTTTATTATTAGCTTTAGTGTTGTTGTTTTTTTGTTGTTATGATATAAAGTTGAAAAAATGGCTCCTATATCAAACTCCTGACTTTTCACTCCTAAGTAAAAAGCAACCAGTGACTGATATACCTACAATAAATACCACCATGGTGTCTACCATCCGGGAAAATCAGGGAAAATGGGAATTTGAAGTGATCGGGAAAAAAAGGGAATAAGTCAGGAATTTGATAAATTAATATAAAAATCTGGGAATATGTGGTTTTACTCAAAATATGAAATATAATAATCATTAAAACAGTAAATAAAATTGTTATTCAAATGTAGCTTTTTTTTGTTTGTAGCTGTGTAATATATTTTATAATTCCTAGTAAACACTTTTAATACGAATTTAAAAAATATGTTTATTCAAATTTTAAAACTTATTATTATTCATAAAAAGGATTAATAGAAAAATGAGGGTGGAGGTGGGGGAATTAGAAGGATGTGACATACTCTTATTCAGGAATTTTTACAAAATGATCAGGGGAAATCAGAAAAAAAGTTGGGAATTTTATTGGTCAAGTTGAATAGACACCATGACCACTCTTGTTGAGAATAAAATCACAAAGTTGTGAGCTTTACAGAGTTGTTTTTCGGTTTAAAAAGCTGATAGATTTTTTTAGGGGGTACCTAGTAGAAATGGTGACAAAATAACTCAAATATGAATTGCTAACTCACAGCTAAAGGTTGTAAGTTTTTAACTATTCCTTTATCCTGTAGGTATACCAGAAATATAAATTGTCCATTTTGATTTGATTTTTTTGTCACTGTGTCTTATAACCCATTCAAATTAAATGCATAAAACTACTTAAATCAATAAGGAAAACCTCTTTTCGCTTTATGAGGTAATTGTATTATATTTAGAAGAAGGTACAGGAAAGGTGGATAGAAACATATANTTATGAGGTAATTGTATTATATTTAGAAGAAGGTACAGGAAAGGTGGATAGAAACATATAAAAGGTAGACAAACACAATATGGCCTTTACAATGAAAAGAAGAACACAGTTCACACTTTACACTGCTGCCAATGGACAAGGAGGTAATGGTTGCCTCTTAAAGAAAATTGATCGTCACCGCCCAATCCCCCGACCCAGGTTTCAGAGGCAACCATTACCTCCTTGTCCATCGGCAGCAGTGTAAAGTGTGAACTGTGTTCTTCTTTTCATTGTAAAGGCCATATTGTGTTTGTATCCCTTTTATATGTTTCTATCCACCTTTCCTATACGTTCTTCCAAATATAATAAAACTACTTAAGTGATAATATACATTTTAAAGAACTAGCCTTATATTATAATAGTCCTATTTTACTAAATACTAGTTAATACACAATTTCAATAATAAAAGGCCGAGCTTGTTAAAGAAAGAGTTTTAAATTATGTTAAAACACAATAAAGGCCTACAGGATAAATAACTACCCAACTTGTACTGAATTATTTTACAAACCAAACATATTTATACTTTTTTATTATCATACTTCTAGTCTATCGCCAATGTATAAAGAAAGCATTATTTAAAAAATTTAACTTTTAAAGTTAGTGGTACTAATCTGACATAATGTTGGATGGAATATGCCAAAAATGTATGTTCATTGTCAACATTCGACACTGATATTCACTTTGTTTTTATGCTTTTGGTGGAAAATTCTTTTATTTTCTTTCATTCTACTCAATATATCCTAAATTTAATCTTTTTCTATTGTTTTGCATGGTTTTCACTTGGGTCTGCAGAACATAATAACTTTTATGAAAATTAATTTCTGATCAGCATTTCAAAAATGGTATTCTCCGAATTGAATTGAAGAGTTTAGAATTATCTTGGTTTGTCTCACTTGAACGAGTGTACGGGTTGGAAGAGCTTTCAATTTTTCCTGCATGCGATTTTTTCAATAAAAAATAGATATATTGTCCTTTTTTATAATTTACTTGACTGCTAAAAACTGCACTTGCCGATTTTTTACATTGGTCTTGATAAGCTCCTCTTAGCTTTCTTTTATTTTCGGTATCCAAACATTTCTTATAGTTTGTGACTTACTGACATCTCCTCCACCTGAAAACAAATTGTAGGTGTACTCATTTTTCATAGATTATGTTGTATGACATACTGGGTATACATTAATTTGCTAGTTTCATTATTTGCACTATTTCTTAAATCTGACCAAAATTAAACATTTATATCTCATCTAATCTAGTTTTTTTTTNTTTTTTAGAAATTAGAAAAGAATCAAAAGTGTAAAAAAAACTTTTGTCAACTCTAACTCTAGTTTCAGGAAATAAAATAAGAACATTATGGAAAATAATAGGCCTAATTTTCTTTTGATTGATTTTAAATAAAGCAAAGAAAATGTTTTATTTGTTATTTTTCAAGTATTTTACCATCCAGCAATGTATAGAAGAATGATCAAGTTTTTGTTCTGTCCATAATGAACTCTTTGTGGTTATCTTTTATATTTTTAAATTTTATTAGTGTATTTTCAACGATCACTTGCCTTTTAGTTGCTGATTCAGAAAAATTTGGGTTTTTTTTCCGTTTATGCAGTGCATGTATATTTTATAAACCAATCAATGAAGGTGTTGCTCAATTTACACATAATAATTTTTTAACTTTATCTATACATAAAAACCATCTTTTGAAAATTTGCATGATTTTTCAATAATACTCACAACCTTTAAGCTTTTTTAAATTTCACCTAAGTATAAAATAATCGACCAAGGCTTAATTTAACTAACACATACTAAAATAGTTTATATTTTATGATTTTGCTTGAAAGTGATGTAGAATATGAATGTTAAAGCTCTCATTCTAGCTTAAATTTAGCAACATTCTCTTTTTCTTTAAATACTTGCCTTGGGTCCCCAATATGGTCGTTATAGTAGCTAGTGCAAACACTTTTGTTATATACAGTCTTTAGTTGAGAAAATTAATTTGCTTTAGGAAGAATACTATACAAGTGCTGTTTCAATTTTTTTTTTTTTTCTTTAGGAATTTTTATAACAAAAGCATACGTCTGCTACATTGATTATAAATTCGCATTTAGATAGTAAAAAAAACATAGTTTGCTTTTAATGGCCAAATAGTCAATTTCACAAATATATTGTATTTTGTCTTAGTGTTATTAGTTTGAAAATGAGAATGACCATTAATTTGGTTTTCATGGCAATTTTAATGTGCTAAGTAAAAAAAAAATTAAAACACATCTCACGAAATTTTGGTGTCCACTCATTGGCTATTTCAAGTAAATTCATTGTTTTTACTGCACCTAGTCAAAATGATAGTGTGCATTAAATTTCCTACTATTATTTGTCATGTTCTAGTGTTTACCAAAAATTGTATATCCTGTCTAGCCACTCTAGTAAGTAATAAATCTATGGATTTTTAGCCGCAGTTCAGTGGCAACCAGCATGTACAACAAATGGAGGGCTTTCGTGCGAATGTGGCTTCAGCATTTGGAGCAGGCTACCACCCAAACGCTGCCAATGCTCAAACCATGGCCATGATGCAAGCACAGACCATGCAAAGAAACCAATATTTAATGGCTCGACAAAACTTAGCATCCATGCAGGGAAACAAGATCTTCCCAACTCAGCTAAAGACAGGCCCAGCCTCATATTTGGTAAACAAGATGGTGCCGACAACTTCAGGACTGACTGTTCACCCAGTACTGCAGCATAAAACTAATATTCCTGGTGGACCCAAGATCACGGTGAGCTGCTTTCCTATTCTTCTCAATTGCATGACAACATAAGCAATAGGCATAGAAGCCCAGTTATCTTTTAAAGACTAACTCTAATAGAATTGAGTATTTTAAAACACTGTAAAATAATATAATGTCATCAAAAGTGAAGAGGCCAATTCTAAAAGATGGGTGAAGCTTTGAAAGAAACATTTAGACTTTTCTCTTTGTTTTCTCATTCATTCTTCCTTTTTTTTTTATCACCATTTCCTCACACATTTTCTTTTTCTTTCTTTTTTCAGTGTAACTCTTACTATTTTTGAAAATATTAAAAGTGCAGGGCTTATCAAACTATTATAGTCATCATCATCACTAACGCTTTTTAGCCCGTAACTTCATTTCTAATCTTGTTTCTCCTCGTTGATAGCTAGTATGTTCCTCACAAACCTCATTCCCATGGCCTTAACATTCCTAGTCATTTCTTATATTGTGTCCATGTATCTGCTGAATATGTGACTATAAATACAAAGTACGCCCTATACAGTACTTCTTTACACTTCAAGGGCACTTCTCTTCTCCATAGCAGGTCTCCTACACACCCACAGAACAACTCTCCCTGGTGTCCTCTTCTCATTAGATCCTTTTTATTGCATCCGACTTTATAGCTTTTATAAGCCGTATCTTCTTCTTTGTTACTATTATCACTTCACTTTGCCGATCTAAAATTCATTTCACACTCTTTCACCTCCTCATTCCATTTCTGTAACTGTTCCTGTACTTCCTTTTCCTTCACCCCCATACCAACAAGTCGTCAGCAAACATAATGGCTTTCATTCTTTCCTTCCTGAGTTTCCTTGCCATTTCATTCTTGAACATTTCCATTACAATTATCATTACAAATAGTTGTAGTGGAAGAGCACTCCCCTGCTTTACTCAATTTTTTATTTGGAACTACTCCGTCTTAAAATGACTTCTTTTATCCCATACATACTCTTCACTCTCATTACAACTCCTCTTTCTACTCCAGTTTCTTCCATCTCTTTCCAGACTATTTATATCCACACCAGCCATATCCATAAATACTATTACCAATTCCTTTAAACTGCCTCCAAATGTTAAACAAATAACAGTAAAAGATTTTACCAAAATACATTTTTTCAACCTTTAATTTCCAAATAATCTTCCAAACTTGTATTTACCATTTTATAAAATTATACAAACATGAATTAATTTTTGGAGAAGATGTTTTGTTGTGTTTTAAAACTTGTGATTGTAAGTTAAATAGATGTAACATTTATAATTAGAGATGGGCCACTCGAATCCTTGAATCCATCGAATTCTGACAAGTATTCGAGATTCAAGGATTCAGTGTTTTACTGAATTCGATGGTCGAATCTTTCACCTCATAAACAAAGCTTAATGTTTTGAATTCAAAAATTACTTAGTCAGGCCTACTTGACAACTACACAACCTAATCCTTAATATTTATTTGGTTGGACAAAAGAGATTGGCATGAATAAAATCATTATTTAAAAAAAAATTGTAAGGGGAGGAAAATCATAAGTACCTGATACCCTACCCTGCTAACTCTATGGGAAACTTGGACTCAACCATTTCGGCACATGCTCACTTCTAAAACCTTTACCTCACGAACAATCTTGTAAATATTTTAATGAACACATTAAAACTCTTGAAAATCAAAACTAGAATTACAAATAAACTCGAAATAAATAAAACAAATTATGGCTTTTTTTAACAGAAATAAGAACACACTACACACAATACAAAGTCAGCCGCAATTACAAACGATACAAAGTCGGCCACCATGACATATATTATGTTGACTCGTCAGAGTGGTGATTAAGTAAAGATACTGTTAATTCTTACTACCCAACTGGTTTTAATTATCTATGACTATGCAAAGAACCCCAATTTATTGTATACGATCCTTAAGTTAGACATTTTGTTGGGTTTCATGAAAAATTAATATTGTCACCAGTCATACAATGATAAAACTGTTTATTTATGCCTACCGGCCTACTATAACCCCATCTTTATCCTAAGTCCTCCTGAACAAAGGTGGGCATACAATTATTAAAAGTGTAAAAAAATAATAATAGAATAAATGCAGAGTAAGCCGATAGGACAATAAAATACAAATATATCATACTCTAATATATTTTCTCCTGTTTCCTCAAAACCCACTCAGCCATTATCATGCCAGGCAAAAAGGGAACCAACGGACCAGAAATCAAAAATATTTCCTATTCAGTAAATTTAAAACATAGTTTAAATAAGCGAAGAGGAACATCAGAAGTTAGTTAAATGCAATGTTTTATTTATAAACGAATGTGGGGAATGCCAGGCCTCCACCGTGGTTCGGATTCCACGTTAAACTGTAGGTCCTCCATTTCATCTTACAATCACCCTACCATTACACTATAGCGTAAGTGCGTATAGTCCGAACGGATAGTAAGACGCGGTACTAATAATAATAATATTTATAAACAAAAGGTAAGTCATGAATTATAAATTAGATAAATATAAATTTTATACATATATGTAAGAGACTCTAATGATATTATACAAAAGGATTTTGACTATATGCAACATTTTTAATTTTCTGCGAAAATAGTAAGTTCCAGCATCTATCAAAATTTAGAATATTTAATTGCATGTTTTCTCATGCTCAAGTCAGACAGGTTATGGACCTAAACTTATTAAATATTTTTAGAGTCACAAGGACTAGGCCTAATCTGTTTATTTCACATGTTTTTTTTAGAAACTTAACTCATTCTAACAACACTCTTAAAAATAACTAAAAAATGCTCAAATTTTGATTGATTTGATTTTTAAACAATAATATGAACCTAGATAGTTTAATTTGGGTGGATTTTAACCTGTATTTTGCAAGGGGTGATTGGGTTTGATTAAAATTGAAAGCATTATTGAAATAAATTTAAATTTACAGTTTAGGCTTATATTTTGTAATATAGGTCTATTTGTAAATCATTAAAATTTATAACAATTTGCTTGGATTTGGATTCGAGATTCAAAAATAAAAAGCAGATTCGGATTCGAGAAATAGTGGATTTGACCCATCTCTATTTCTAATTTTTTTAAAGTTTACATTTTTTGGTACCTATGTAGGGGGTCATACAAACTGAATTTTAAGTGATGAGGTCAAGGTTCAAATTTTGGATAGAAGCACTGAAGAAAATTTTCCTATCTCCTCTCAACCATAATGTGGGTTTGTTTCCTTTAACTACTTCACTCATTCCCACCCATTAGATCAAGTCATTAAAATAATCCATGTGTTAATACATAAAGACTAAATATCACTGCCAGATTTTTACACTTGTATTTTATGTTTCAGGTAAAAAACTTTGCTAACATGAGCAACATGGAAAATCAAAGCATACCAGTGAAGCAAGGAAAACATCTCTATTTGAATCCCGCCCACAAAGATTCATTAAAATTGGTCGGCAAAACACCGCCCCCTGCCCACCAACAACAATTAAGTAAGTTACTACTGAAACTTTTAAAAACTTCATATTTTTGGCATACTTTTAATCACATTTTAAATTTTGTTGGGTTTGTTTGGTTTGGTCAATAAATTAGTCCTTGATTTTGAAGTATCAGAAAGATAGTAATAAATATTTATGATGTGGTTGAAACCTTTTACATTTAAAAAATGCTACAACAATTTCAAATGGTTGTAAATATACCATTAAATTACACAAAGGGATGGGAATGAAGGAGAAAGGTAGTTGGACAAGAAAGAAGAATAAGAGTGTGGGGGCTAAAAAAGAAGAAGATAGAGAGCTGTACCAAGAAAAGCAAATAAGCTTAATTCCCAAGGATGAGATGCAAAGTGTAGAGTTTGAATGGGAAAGATTTAATAACCGTCAGATTGGAGCGGCAGGGGAGTTATGTGGGATGACAGGTAATAAGAGAAAGTGGAAGGAGATACCCTGGTGGAAGGACATGGTGAAGGAAGCAGTGGACGAAAAGAATAAGGCATTCAGAAGGAGTTTTAAAAATAGGAATGAGGAAACAGAGGAAGAATTTAGGGAGAAGAAGAAAAGAGTGAAACTAGTTGTACAGGAAGACAAGAAGGATTGGATGCAAAAATGAACATAAACGCTGAAACTTGGCGTGGAAGGAAGTAAGATGTTAATAAGCCAAGTAAGAAACAGTAAGAAAAAAAGACAAGAAATTAGAATGATAGATGAAGAAGAAAGAATGTTGAAGACAGGAAAGGAAAAAAAGGAACCAACAATAAGATATTTTGAGAAAATGTTCAAACCAGTAGATGAAAGAAATGAGAGTGAAACAGGGGAGCAGGAAGAAATAGTATAAAAGAGGTGGAGGATGAAACAAGGGAAAGCACCGGGTGTGTACGAACTGATTGTGGAAATGATCAGAGCAGCAAGGTAAGTAGGTATACAATGGTTATATAAGGTGCTGAGAGTGGTTTTGAAGAAGAACAATGCACTGAAAGACTGGAAAAGGGGAGTTTTATATCTATCTTCAAGAAAGAGTTAGGAAGAAGTATACAAATTATAGGGGGATAACGCGGATGTGCCACTGTACAAAATAATATGAGAAGATACTGAAAAATAAAATGAAAGGTGGAGAGAGATATTAATGGATGTGGAAAAGACATCTGATTGGGTGGATAGAAATAAAGTTTGGAAAGCGATGGAGGAGACCAAAGTGGGAAGAGTGATGTAATGAGAGTGAAAAGCATGCATGAGAATAACAGGAGTTGTGTTAGACGGAGAGTGGAAGGACGGAGTGGTTTCAAATAAAAAATGATGTGAAGTACCTTTACTACTACTTGCTATTTGTAATGGCAATGGAAATACTGATCAACACAGTGGCAAGGAAACTCAAGGAGGAAAGAATGAAAGCCATGATGTTTGCTGATGACCTGGTAGTATGGGAGGAGAGGAAAGAGGAAGTACAGGAACAACTACAACAATGGAATGAAGTTGAAATTTACCATGACAAAGTGTAAAGTGATGGTAATGAGAAGGAAGACAGCAATGCCTAATAAAGATATAAGGTTGGATGGAATAGATTTGATAAAAATACAGAATATAAAATATCTTTGAAGTGTAATTGAGGCGAAAGGTGGAAATAGAGAGGATTTATAGAAAAGAGAACAGTGAGAATTGTTCTCAAGGTGCATAAGAGACCTGCTATGGAGAAGGTAAGTGCACTTGAAGTGTAAGGAAGTGTTGAACAAGGTGTACCTTGTACCCATTGTCACATATGCAGCTGAAACATGGACTTTGAATTCAAGAGAGACTATGAAATTGGAGACCATGAGAATGAATGAAGGTATCCAGGGAATAGTTGGGGTACAGGTAGTACACGAGATGATAAAGAAAACAAGACTGAGATGGTATGGACATGTAATACACATATATATATCTTCTTTCTTTTTAAAGGATTGAGAAACTCAAAATCTCCAGGCGATTTGAAATTCAATGAAATGATAAAATATAAGATTTGAAAAAAAAAAGTTTTGAGTTTTAATACTTCTATAAGTGGTTTAGCTGAACACTTAGGGAAGTTTGGAAAACCTAACAATAAAAATCCTTACCATCCACTTAAATTTAAACTGAATTTATTATTACTAGAGATGGGTCAAATCCTATATATTTTGAATCCGAATTTGAATCATCAAATTTTTTAAAATGTACAATTTTGGCTTAAGGAAAAAATTTAAAATTCAACTTAGAAAAAATTGTGGAAGACTTATTGGCACTGACAAATGCCAATTTGTTTGTCTTGTATATTACATTATTAACAACAAAGATAACACTTTTTTTAAGACAATTTTGTCCTCGTTTGTGATTTTTTTTAATCTCTACCAACTATACAAGTCAGTATAGCTTCTTTTACAAATTGCTTAAAATTTGGGTATCAAGTCAAGTTATTGTATTCAAGATACTTTTTTTTAGATATTTACAAATCTTAATTCTTCAAATACTATAAGGATCGATGCTTTGAGGGTCCTCTTTCTAATTATAACAATAACTTTATTAATAGAGTAACTATGTTCTTTCTTTCTTTGTAAAAACCCATATTGTGTTTATTTTTTATTTTATTCTTTTATATTTATTTTTTGTACCTTTTCCTATATATAACATTTTATTGTTGGTATTTATTCTTATATAAGGGTGCACAAATGGTGGTTTTTTTACTATCAATATTTTCAAATTGAATAGTGAAAATAATTTTGAATCAAATACAAAATTTTTATATTCAAATAGTTAATAAAATGTTTGTACAACTTTATACTATTTACTGGTATAACTATTTTAAATATGGTTGGTTAAAATTTGAATAATTTCATGTGAAAAATAGTCTTTCTGAAATTCAAAATTTTCATTGCAAAACAAAATGTCATGTTAGAAAAAATCTATAAATAAAAACAAAAACATTTTATTTTTATGATGATTAAAATCAAGGTCTAAAAATTTTAAGCTGGAATTTAAAAAAAATTACATTTATTAGAGTCGCTTTGAATTCACTATTTAATGAATCTGAATCTCCAATTTACCTTTGAATCTCAAATCTGAATCTTAGAAAAAATTATTAACATAAGATTAAATATAAATATAATAGAAAATAGATATAGCTATTGATTCTGAACCACCAATAAGCTGTATTATAGCTCAAAAACAAATTTCACCTGAAAAATTGAAAAAAAAATTTTTTTTTAAGATTTGTGTTAAGAATTCGAAATCTACTCAAATCTTAAATATCTTCAATGATTTAAGGAATTTGAGGGTCCATTCTTAATAAATATGCCTCAGTTCAAATTTAAAAAAATTAATATATATATAAATGTGTGAGGATATTTAAATAATCAACATCTTTGCTTGTAGAGATACATCAATTAGTATTCATGTGAGAAAATACAGTAAACATTGATAATAAACAAAAAATCAAAGGACTTAAAATTTTATAATCTTATTTAAATTTTCATTTTTTGAATTCTGCGCCAAATTAATAACCAAAGCAAACAAATACAACTTACTAACCATAATATGTAAACTACAGTACACAAGCTTTAATTATAGCCTAATTAGTTGGTTATTGTCACTTATGTGTTTAGCCTTTTATTGAATCCAACATTTGTACGAGTTAGTAAGTTGCGGGTAGTTATTAATTTAGCACCAACTTCAAGAAGTAAAAATTTAAATAAAATTGTAAAAAGTATTATTTTTAGAGCATTTTTTTATGTCTGTTTGATTTTTTTTTGTAAGAAAATTACTTAAATTATTTATTTTTATGCCCCACTCTTATGGAAAATAGCCTTGCACAAGAAACTCATTATGTGAGAAACCTGTGTATTGATAAAAATAAGAAAAGGAATGCAGATAAACGACATAAGGTGACATACCAGGTGTGAGCTAAGGTTCTCTAGAATGTGAGAATATGTTAATTCTAGATTAGATAGAAAGCTAATGCACAAAAACGAAACATTATATCAAATGATACTGCAGAGCAATGACCACATTGCCTTTCATTGATTCACAAGCATTTATCAAATGAGACTTCCTATCAATGTTTTCTTTGCCACAGTTTAATACATGAGAGATTATCAAGTGAGTCTGTAGAACAACATTCAACATTGCTTGACCACAACAGAACAGTAACTGTCAGCAATTACAAAACAAAACAGTTAATGAAAGAATTAGTTGCTTGCAAACTATGGGTCAAGTGGCTCATAACCAAAGGCACCTTTTAGATAAAGACACTTTTAAATTAGCTGATGTACCTGGTACAATATGTAACAAAGTATTATGCCTACAGCAACAGTGCAATTTACACAATTCTTTTTATGAAGTTTCACACGATTAAAATATTTTTATTATCAGAAGGGGG